>WBMY01013879.1:131941-330094 GCA_013397315.1 Donacobius atricapilla
TGTGTCAAGGTCTCACAGTAAAATAAAACATTTTCAGTTCTTCTTTGAACAGAGTCCTCAGACCATGTCTTGCCTTTTTTATTACTTTTATTGCATAAGGAACTTCTCTACACAGCACTGGTGAGGCCACTTCTGTAGTGCTGTTTCTAGGTCTGGGCTCCCCTGCCCCAGAAGGCATTGACTTACTGGAGTGAGTCCAGGAAAGGACCATGAACAGAATTAAGGGACTGGAGCATCTTTCATGTGAGGAGAGGCTGAGAAAGCAAACACTGTTCAGTGTGGAGAAGAGAAGGCCCCAGAGGACTCTATCGATGTGTACAAATAGCTGATTGGTTGGTATAAAGAAGAGGGAGCCAGACTCCTCTGAGTAATATCCAGTGACAGAAGAGTCACAAATTATAACCTGTGAAATTCCATCAGAACATGATAATTTTTTACTGAGGTAATGGTCAAACAGTGAAATAGGTAGCTCAGAGTTGATTGTCAACTCTCCATCTCAGAAGATACTCAAAATCCAAGTGAGCAGAGTCTTGACTCTGGATGACCCTGGGGCAGAGTATTGGACAAGGTGGTCTCAAGAAGTCCCTTCCCACCTCAGCCATTCTGTGATTCTGTGAGGTGGATGTGACAACCCTTAAGTATCTTTTCTACTTTATTTATGTGGTGTCTTCTCACAATTATGGATGCTGCATACTGTAATGAAGCTGGATGATTTTCACCTCTGGAATAAGTCACATTTGGCTCTTTTTTATTACCTTAATCAGCAAAATACATATACTATTTTAACCTGCCCCTGTGATCATCTAGTGATTAATCTGACATCACATAACTAATTTTATGCAATTTCACATTACAATTCCTGAAACTTACCATGATAAATTAGAAGCTTTTTTCCTGTTTGCATCTCTAAACTGATAAGCCCTTTCATCTTATGTACAGTTGTTCATGCAAGCTGAGATCTGTTGGAAGGTCTGACTTCTTTGAGCAGTGTCATTGATTCATGGTGGTGTCTGAACAGGATGCCTCTTACATCACCATCTCTAAGGCAATCCAGCACAGTCAGGCTTTCATAGTTTGTCTGCTGTCATTTGTTGATGCTGAGGATGTTTAAATCTGTACAGAAACCTCCTGAAGGACTACGCAAAGCCTTTCGTATCTGGCGACCAGTTCTGGAGTACTCAAGGCCTGCTGTAAGCAGAAGAGCATTATTGTAAACATTTGTAGGGGTATGTTGCAAATTTAACAGGTGTTTGAGAAGATGATTTGGTCCACCTGTCAGTTAATCAGAGCATTTGCTTTTCAATTGCCTGAATTTTTTGGCAAAAACACAACGGAAATCTCTCAAGACATAAAGAGAAACCATCAGCAGTTTGAATCTCAAAGGTCTCCATTGGTTGTACCAAGTAGGGGAAGTTTTTAATAATGGCTGATAACACTAGAAAGTGCACTTATCTGCTTTTTAAATGCAAAACACTGTTTTAAAGAATATTTCTTGTTATTTTCTAGTTTTGTGTTACAATTTGCTTTGCTTGTAAGAAAGAGACAAGTTTACAGCCTTGTTAAGTAGGCATTTCCAACACCACTCATTATTTGCAACTCTGCAACTCAATTTTCTTAATTTCAGGCCACTTTGTCTGACCATATAGCCTCAGAATATGAGAAAGATTTTAGGAATGCATGAAAATTTCTGTTCTCAGTCAAAGAGAGAGCTCGTCAAATTCATCCTGATTAATCACAATATTCTTCCTGGTTTTGAAGGGGCCTAATTCTATTCCCCGTGCTCAGATTTCCACAGCACCAAAATGAATTCTAGAACTTCCTTATTTTGTCTGCAGAATGTAGCATAATAAGGTATACACTTCTTTGTTGAGTCTTAGGTATTTGCTCACTGAGGAGTACTTTGAGTGAGGAATAGTTTCCAATGCTTCATTCATCTTCAGTGATAAAATTGGCATGGAAATATAAAACACTGTCAAGGAGAAGAAGAGCACACCTTGTTGTAGAGGACCATTGTACACTGCAGTAGAGTTTCTTTCACTAAGTTTTTCTCAAATGCCAGATATATTCCAGGAAAAATAACGTGGTGTTTATATAATTTAGGATTCACCTTGTCTCAGGACAATGAAAGAGAGAGAGAGAGAGAGATCCAACCATTGAATGCTGTCCAGGATTTCAGGGAAAAACTATGTTACAAGTATTTACATTTTTTCCTTCATCACCCTTAGATATTTCCATAGCTTTCAGTGCATGTAATTTGAGGAGTGTTAAGCTTGCCTCTATGAGTGATGATTATTGGATATTATGCTGTGGCTCTGAATCTCTGAAATGTCTGTGCTGCTAGAAGAGTTTGTGGATAATATATCTATTCTTTGTACTTAATCTTTAAAATTTTGTCTTGGCTTCTATTTTTATACCCCTTTTGTAGCACATAAACATGGTGTTTTAGAAGTAAGGAAATCAAAGGAAGAAAAGGTCTCCTGTTCCATATACGGAAAGTCATTCTGAAACTTGAGGTTGCTTAAAATTTTTTTTTTTTTGATCCTCCTTACTCATTGGGAATCTCAGGAATATGTAACTCTGAAACAGTTAAAGGAGAAATATCTCTCAGCAAGAGACACAACAGCTTATTTTCCACCCTTGTGTGACATGAATATTTCTCGTTACTAAGGGATCCAAACAAATTTCAGTGTCTTTCACCTGTTATAATGAACTACAGTCAAACCTCCTTCTCTGGACTGAGCCATAAATACATAAGGTTGTGGTGGCCTGCAGGCAGATGGCCAGACCCACCTCCAAAGCACTGGCAGCCTGCTTGCTGGAAAGCAAATAGGAATCTCTTTAGACAAAGATGTGTGTTTGCTTCATTATAAAATAATGGTAGTTATTGTCTTATCTGGATGCAGCACTGGTGTCAAAATGCAGTGAACAGATCAGTGAAAGTATCTTAACACATGTTTACAAGGTGCTTCTGAAGGCAGGAGTGTTCAAGTTCAATGACTTTAGTATGAAAAGGGAACTTTTAACACAACTCCAGGAGGTGTGTTGCCAGATATGACTAATGGAATTTGATGTACAAGCACATTGTCCACAGCAACATGTCACAGATGTGGATTTTACTCTCCTTTACTGATGGAACAATCTGAATCCCCAAGCAGCTGCCCTGAAGGACCTTCTCCCTCCGTATTTCATGGGGTGGTTTTGCTGGTCAGGTGTCATAAATGAGATGCACACCAGAACTGTCATAACATATGTGAAACCATTAAAATAAGTATATTAACTAAACTGTTCCCATTCTGTTACGGTTGCAAGAATTGGCATTTACTTTACAGGTACCAGAGAATTAAAAAGTGTTTACTCAGCTTAGAAAAACTTTAAATGTTTAAACTCTAACATCCAATGTTAATTTAACAAAATGACGAATCCTAATGGTCATACATATAGGGCTGCATTAGACAAGTGGAAAAGGCTGCTGTTTCTCCTATGTTAATTTTGTATGCTTAGTAATTTACTTGAATTAGTTAATAGCTCTTGGACCTTCACACCTCTGTTCTGTCTTCAAGTGCATGCATATTCTGACTACGTTTAAGCTCCAAATAACTAAGAGTATGGAAATGGAAACCAAGTTTTGAAAATCAGGACCTTGCTTCTAGTGCCCCTTGCTTTAAATAAAAAAGGCTATTCCTGTCCTAGGTATTTACACTTAATATCTACCTATTTCATCTCTAATGAATTATTCATACATGTATATGTGAATACTGTGTGTAAAACCTTTCATTAGAGAGAGAGGGCTTCTGAGTTCTGGAGCATATACCAATATCTCCTCCTCAGGTGTTTCTTTGATATGCCAGAACATCTTTCTACTGAAATCTTAATCCAAAGTTTCTATAGTGAAATGAGTTTTTATGCAGTTTCCAGTCACCATCAGAGAGAGCTTTTTCATGATCCCTGTTTCTTCTGCTAGCAGCAGTATTTCATGTTTCATATATAATTTTTTTCTTTTCTGGCTGATTTCTATTAAAATCTGTTTATTGTTTCAGAAATTCATTTTGAAGTGGCATATTGCATTTCTACATCTCTAAGCCCTCTGCCCTTCTTCATAGTCTGGACTTTAAAGTGGTGAGGAGAAAGAAATAGGGAGAGATTTTTGTTTCTGGGGATGTCAGGCAGGAGCATCCCAGCTGCACAGTCATGGGGGAGAATCATGTTTGGGTTGTGCTGCTGCCTTGTAATAAACAGCCAGAAGCAGCATTGAGAGGGCATGGAGAGACCAAACTGCTCAGTTTTCATTCCTTCCATTCCTAGTGTTTTACCATGCAGTTGTTGATACCAGGGAAGGGCTTTTTACACCTTCAGTTTGAATATTTCCTGCTGGTTCCTTGCTTGTCCAGTCACCTACAGCTTCTATGGCCACCTCCTCCCTCCTGGCCCTCCTCTCACCATCCTTCCCAGCTCTAACCTTCCCAAGTCTAGCTCTTTAATACCCTTTCTCTGTATTCAGATACTCCTTTGCATATTAATTCGAATTCTGGTTCCATCCCAACTCTGTGTTTCATCCTAAGGATTTGATTCAGCAGCAGTGTGGACCTTGCACCTTTGTGGTCATAAAAAGTTTATCCAGTTACTCACCCAGCATTGTCTGGTGGTATTCAAAGTCTGTTTCCTCTGCTCCATGGCCCTCTGCATTTCCATGTGTTGTTTCAGATGCTGGATATAGATTCTTTTAATATTTTCTTATATTTTTAAATACATAAAGTACCATAAAGTAAGGAAATTGTGGATTTTCATTAATTTTCAGAGTACTGTCCTCTAACTGCTGCCAAAAAAACCCTTTCCAACTACTTTTTTTTTTTTGAAGAGATGAGGAAAAACTTAGTTTATAGAGTTGTAAGACCATTTCTGTTAAAAGATTATCTTTTGGTACTCAGCACCTTTCAACTGGATTTCCAATAAAAAGAGAGCTTATCTTTTACCTCAGTAGGTTTGGGATTATATCATTAATGCAGCAAATAAGGAATGTCAGATCTGTTCAGTAGTAGAGATTGGCTAAGTTACAGTAGGAAAAAATAGTGATCCAAATGTGAGCATTTTGCCTTCTGTTTTGGAAGAAGTCACAGGTTATTTTGCATGTGCAGGAATTCATTATTGTACCACACACCATGGGACAACTTAACTTCAGTCTTGTTAGGAACTCGCATCCAGTTGAAGTTTGCTTAAGACTGATTTTTGGTTGAGCAAACATTGCAATAGCCTTATAAAGGTGCATTATTATATGTAATAAAAACATAGTTTTGTGAATTTTTTTTCCATGCTAGAATGATGAAAACATTTTTTTTTCAGTTATCAGAAACTTTATGTTTAAGTACTTCCTGTATGTACGTCAGACAAACAATCACATAGGCTAAAATCTGTATATGTTTTCATAATTACCTTGCACTTGTCATAGAACACCTGTGAATAATATTAATACCTGAATTATAAGCTGAGCTCAGAAGATAACATTAAAGCATTATTTTACAGGCCCTCTATTGGACCACCTCTACTGTGTAGGCTGTTGTATAGGAAATAACCTCTAACTGGATCAGAGAAAACGGTATTTCAGCATAAATTTTTTTTGGTGCTGACCCTCTCTCTTTAATGTACTTATGCATATAAGGTGTTGGTTACTGATGAAGGTATTCATTGTAGCTTATTCCTAAGTCTGTAGTAAAGCTTTTTGAAGACTTCTTTGTCCTAATAAGAATGTGAGGATTTCAAGTCAAGGTATATGGTTATTTTTTGGTCTGAACTTTCACTGCCTGCTTCTTTCATTTTTGAAATTATTTAGCCTCAGGGAGCTTTCCCCCCCTCTGTGATAACATTTCAGAATTTGTTGTCTGGTTCTGAGCAAGTAAGGCAAAAGATAAAAATAAAAAGAGAAATGAGCAGTGTCTGCTGTTTCTAGCAGTGCAAGTAAACTCTCCAAACTACCTTGGTTTGAGAGAGAGATAATGGGAAAAGCCACCAGTTGTCTGTCCTCCATATATGTATATTTATATTTTCTTTCCTTATCTGTTAACACTCTCAGCTACTGTGCTTGAGTGTCTCCAAGAGATGTCAGAATTTCATCTAACATACCTTGTCCAGAAAACACATTTCAACAGGTGGACAAAAAATGTTAAGTCAAGCCTATAGCAAGAAAATGTTCAATTTGTATAGGCCTGAGAAGATCTCTTGATCAGGTTGCATATTCTCCCTGAAGAAAATGAGTTGTAGAAAACTTGTCCAAAGAGTTTCAGATAATCTGGAACTGCTGGTTAATGTTTAATAGGTAGAACTCAAATTCTGATATACTGTCCCTAAACACTGTTCCCATTTACTTATGATTTATTCTCTCCTTCCCATCCTATATACCACTAGCATGCCTTTTGAACTTCCACCAAGTGAAAGGAATTGGTTCCAAGTGATACTGACTTGGCAGTGACAGTCAGTCTGTTGCAACTTTTGAAAGAGCACAGCTGAATGGAATTACAAGTCCACCTTTTGACCTTCAAATATTAATACACTGCTAATTTAATGACTTCATTTGGTGATTTCATTCGCCGCAGAACATCAGCTGTATATTTCATTTAAAAAACAGACTTTAGTGAATTGGAATTTCTGGTATTTAAGTAAACAACCTGATTTTCAATAGTTTTTGACAGATTTTTCACTATGTGGGCACGGCTGAATTTGCACAGCATGAGGTCGTTTGGCAAAGATTTTTTATATTACAACTTACATCAAGAAGAAAAGTTGATGAGCTTAGACTTGACAAAGCTCACCTGTGTTTTGGGGATTTTTTTATATTTCTTGTTTGAAGCTTTCTGCCTCTGCTTCCTGACAGGCTAACATTGTTTTCCTCCAAATGCACTAAAGAATGAAGTTTAACATTAAAAAATACATCTGTACCGAGCATGCTTTTCTAGGTAAAGACAATATCAAAAGGGTTTTCATGGTAGAACATCTTTCAAGCACAGTATTTTGCCCTTTTACATCTTAGGACTGAAGATCTACAGTTACACAAATATCTGTTTTGTTGGGGTTTTTTGTAGAAAGTAGGGGCAGGGAGGGAAAACCCAAACTGCTGTCCTGAACCAGGACATACAAGCACAGAATTGAAAAACATCGTTCTATCACAGTGTGGAATCATGGAAGAGCACCTTATCTAGGTATTTCTTCATACACTTCAAGTCACACCATACTGTTTTATGATAATGATTTTATTACAGGGCTTATAGAGCTTATTTTCTCCTGTAATTACTGATATTTATGGTCTAAAAAATTATCCATGTGTTGCATGAGCAAGCAGTCAGGATTGAGAAGTGTTGAACATTATGGAACCGTAGTCCAGTTAGAGTTGAAATGTCAGCTTGTGTAATGTGTATCAGATGAGGACATATCCTCTAATTTGTGCAAGTACTGCTGACCATCCAAGTCTCTATTTTTAAATCAAAACTTAACCTCAGGAGTTCCATGTTGGAAGCTATTTACTGACTGGCTTGATTTCATCCTGTCAGTGTGAGTGGAACTGCTGATCTGCAGTACCACTCATCTCTCTGAATTAGCAGTATGAACTAGCACGGTGATTTTCTTTGAGCTGTTACCGTCTTGTTTTGAGAAACTACAGCTGGTTATTGGCTACTAGCTGTTGTGAGGAACTGTAGACAAACAAAATTGTACTTCGTGGTTTTGAGAATACAAATTCACTCTTTTACATCAGTCACGGCCGCTTATGCACATCTGCACGTTCTTGTTTCTCTGTATCTTTTCTTGGCTCAAGAGAACCATTTTGTTTCTTTCTGTTATTTTGTGTCCCTTCCATATTTTCCAAACCTTTCCCTTGCTTCTAATTCCAAGTGTCAGCTGTCTGTCATGTTCTGATTCTTTTTCTGCCATTTTCTCTTTACTTCATCGTATTTTACTACCTCCAAAAGCGTAAATGCAAATTTTGATATGGAATTTTATACTCTTGCCCTAATCCTAACAAATGTAATAAATTGTCATGGTTATAAACACGCCCGGTTATTGGCAGAGCATAAATATTTACCTATTAAATTGAAAGTGTGCGTGGGCACATGCACATTGATTGGCACGTCAATGTGTGTGCTGGGGAAGAATCAGAACCACAGAAAATGCTGAGTTGGAAGGGATCCATAAGAATCACAGAGTTCATCAAGTCCCACTCCTGGCCCTGCCCAGGACAACCCCAAGAATCACACCATGTGCCTGAGAGTGTTGTCCAAGCACTTGGCCTCTGTCGGGCTTGGTGCTGTGACCACTGCCCTGGGGAGCTGTTCCAGTGCCCAACCACCTCTGGGTGAAGAAGTTTTTTCTAATATCCAACCTAAACCTCTCCTGACACAACTTCAGGCCAATCTATCACTGGTCACCAGACAACCTCTCTCTGTTTTGATTAGTAAATTTACAAACAAGTTTTGCAACAAGGACAAGATTTTGTTTCCATGAGGGAGGTCAAGCTCTGTCTAATTATCTCCAAGTGGAGGGATCAGGAGTAGCTAATTGTTGTGGCTTGTGTTTTTGTGAAATAAATTGTTCAATTTACATCGCATATCTTGCAAAGATAAACATGGTGCAAAGGTAATCTCTTGCCTCTACTTGGCTGGTCTCTACTGGGGCAAATTTTTCCATATTTTATGGAGCTTGTGCCTCTCTAAAACTGAAGTTTTTAAGTGTTCATGTGTTTGGCTTCTGTTTAGCTCTCTTGTGGGATCTAGAGAGCCAACATACAAACCAGTTGGAATGAGAGTATTGTTTAGGTTTTGATTTTTTGTTATTCACAGGGATGCAATAATTCTGTGTTTTCATTACAGATGTCTTGGAAATATTAATCTGATTTCTATAATGGAGTGCTGTGAGATTTCTATGTGTTGAATGTTTTGGCACCTGCCTACTGTAATAATTGGCTGGAATGCCATCTTGAGAAATTTTCTGAAAATTATTATATTTGCTTTACTCTGTATGTAAGGGGTTTTTCTGTTTTAGTGCCCTGTTTTTCAGTAGTGAAATATGAGGTACAGAGAAGTGTTAAGAATGAAACATAGGGACCACATTAATTTTTTTTGTTATTTTATTATGATTATTTAAATTAATTGCATTCAATTTAATGGGGAGGATGTATTTTAAATCTAGTCTAGAAACAATGATATTTTCTCAAATGAGTTTAAAATGGCAAGTGAGAGTATTGCTCAAATACTAATAATTCAAGTGAGAGGTTTTTTATTGCATACCCATAAAATGTTACAACAAGTAAATGATACCCATAAAATGATACAACAAGTATCCTAGCATAAACTTTATAAATATGTCATGAACTAGATAAAGTATTTACTGTATTTATAACAGAATAAATGATAATTTTAACATTTTAAATTTAATCTTTGGAGCAAACATTTACAAATGCTTTTTAAAACCTGGCCCACAGAAATGGAAATGACACTAAATTTGTGGAATAAATTAAACATTTGTGAATGTAAAGTATGCTCAGATAAACTTTGGTGTTTTCCCTATGTTGATGAAATTTTTTTAGTTATTTTATTCAGCTGTTAAAACAACAAAATAATGTTTGTGATCTCCTGTTTCCAAGAAAGTTTCTTCAAATTCAAAATGAAAATAAATTAAAATAAATTAAGAAACAAAGAAGAATATGCCATAACCTATGAAGCACTTAAATATGTGGAGGTATGGCATATCCTCCTGACCACCCAGAAGGACAAAACTAGTTTGAAAGGTTTTCTTTTCTTTTGGTGGAAATTGCCATGTTTAGGAGCTATGCAAAAATGGAGAGTGAGTGTTTAATTAAGAAAGTAATTTTAACTAGTGGTTCAAAACAAGATTGACTGTCATTTTTTACTTCTAAATTAAGTCAATTGTGTATTTCTGTATGTTTTGAAAGAACAATGCTTACTACTTTTCTTCATTTCCTGTTAGATACATGGATAGTTATTTGCATGATCATATCTCTTAAAACATTTAAAAAACAGACCATTTGTTACAGAACCTTTTATTCATCTATTATGCTCTGCATAGCACACTTGCACCATTAGGTCTGCATTTTGTCTGGGAACTACTATGTTTTGGTAACAAATGAGTGTTTAAAATATTTGCCTTGTAAATTTATGAAATTTGAAGCAAAATTTTGAAAAGTCCTGGTGCCAAAATCCAGGTGGCCCATATTTCACTCATTCCTACTACACAGCTCAGGAGTCAGTGTATTAACAGTTTTAGTTCTGTACAATTTGTAGACTATGGGTTTTTCTGTTACAGCTTATTCGTGCATAAAATAACATTTTCTGCTTTGCATAATGATAGAAAGTTCCTGAATTGTAAAGTTCTGCAAATGTGATGAATATTATTAAAGCTCTGGAGTATCATTTTTAGCCAATTTGAATGCTTGCCACAATGTGCCTCATTTGTGCTGTAAGTTTAATAGTATCTCTTCACACAATTACAATTCCTTACAAAGCTAATATGTAACTTCCATATTTTGAGATGTTGTGCTATTGGCCACTTGTTGCAGTGGAGATGCAAAAATTCCTGTAGGAGCTTGGCCTTTCTGAAATTTATTACCTTCCCTGTCATTTTCCAAAAGTGTGCTACAGCTTCACTGATATTTTTCAGAGTAATTTATCAGGAGGCTAATTGCTCGCTTCTAGTTTTTCTTCAGACATGTTAATGCTTGCACAACAAACTACAAAAGAAAACTTCATGTGATTTTTACAAGGGCCCAATCCAGAGTTCATTGAAGGCAGCAGGAAAGTTTCTCTTGATTTTTCCTGAGATAATGTTGGAAAATACGGTGAATAACCAAAATCAAAAACACCCCAACTGTTATTCAGCTATTATTTTAAAATGAATTTTAATTTATTTTGGTAAAATATGTTGACGTCCCTTGATATTGAGTAGTCTCTAAAATGGTTTAATTTTTGCTGTGAGGAAATAGCACAATAAATGACCATTTTGTACTTGGGAGATGGTAAGTTCAGAGCTGAAGATACAGTTCATGAAGATAGTTGTTCTAGATTTTAAGGTTTTAAGTGTTTGAGAGCTGTCTGAAAATGATCCAGGTAGACTCTGTTCTTAAGTTTTAATGTTTTGGGGAGTTTGTATCCTGTCAAATACAGTGCTTTATCTCTAAAGATGAATTTTTCCCATTTGGTCTATATAATATTTATATATGGACAGGAAATAGAAGTCAGAATCCAGATATGTTGACCCCTGAGATATAATATTGACCTCAGTGAGTATTAACGTCTTGGATCAATGAATGCTGTTATTGACCTCAAAGAGAAATCAATAACAGCTTGTTAATTTGCAAACTGTGACTGGAAGAAAATGGTACACATTTTGTTCTTCATTATCACCTATTTATATCTATATTTTAATGCTTTCAGTATTGCCACCTAGAGATCATCATGTCAAAACATTTCAATCCCAGCTGTTACAAGGTTGGGGAAACACACATTATACATTATGGAATAATAGAGGAGCACTACAGGTTAGTTCCCATATGTCATGAAAATAATACACTGAGCAGTTGTGTTTCACCTGTGTTGTTTTTCTTTTTGGGATAGTCCAGTTCATTTCATTTTCTCTGGTGTGCTTCATCAAAACATTGCATAAAAGTACTGTATATTACCTGCCAGAAAAGATTTCTACATGAATAATAAAGGGGATGAAAACCTGACTACTGGAAACAAGGAGACTGAAAGTGATCACTACAAAAAATCATAATTAGTATACAGCAGATTTTTCCTATTTATATAAGGATGACAGGTTTCTAGGCAATAAGATGTTATGAAATGTTACTATGTGACTATATAACAAAGAAGAAAGTTTTAAATGACAGAGTATTGGTGGAGAGGTGTTGTTTTGTATCATAGCAGGTTTTGTATATGAACGCTGAAATGTCAGGTTTTACAGAGTTTGAAATGCCTGTTGCTGAAATTCAAATGTCAACAGTTCTTCTGCATATATAGCACTTTGATATTTAAACTTTAAAACCTCATCAATGATTTAGTATTACTTTGGCCTTGTTATGATTTGACTGCCAAAAAATGCAGAGGCTGATTTGGTCTGGAGAGTGGTGTCTTCATTCACAGAAGACCAAGCACAACTCTTCCAGCCTTTTACAGTCATTAATTCTGTCTGACATGTCTGCAGTGATCTTGGCAAGCTGAAGACTCTGTTTAGAAAACTTTTCCATCGTTAAATGACAGTATGAGAAGTATTTAAATGCAAAAATAAGGCCATACTTGCATTTTTACAACTGAAGTTGATGCAATTTTTTGCCAGTTTGATGGCAATGTGGTTTTGTTCTTTAATACCATGGGCTCTCAGAACTTCATTTGTGCATCCATGTAACCCTCTTGAGAGACAGAAACAATTATATTATATACATTGTGTTGATAGACAAAAGCACAGTGATGTTAAATTAAAAAAAAATGTAAGAAGGCAGCATTATGCTAGATTCGTCTCAGAGGTTCAGAAAAATGAGGTCTGTGCAGATCTAGAAAGATGTTTGTGGTTATGAGTATCTTTTCTGTCTTACAAAAGTCCTGAATGATCAGGAAGGGTGGTATCTTAAAGCCTATATAGACATCCTGAAAAATAGGAGCATTTTCCTTGATTCTCTATGTTTTGAGTCACGTCTGAGTAATCAATCAGTTTGGATCCTTCTGCAAGAGAAAAAGACAGAAATGGTGCAGCAAAGTGGCTGATTTGGGGAGGAAGGAAAATCGAAAGTCACACTGAAGGAGTAGAGAGATAATATCAGTTTTACAGTTTAGGTTTCTCATTGCAGCCAAAGATGACTGAGCAGCGCCCAGGTGTTCAAAGTGTCAAATTGTCCATTCCAGCAGATATTTGTAGTAGAACTGGGAACAAAGTCTGGGGCAAGCAGACAAACTGTTGATTGTGAGCCAAATGCAGCTTCCTCCCTCTGCAGACCCTTTATTTTCCAAGACAGAAGTTACCTACTCTGCTCAGGATCACAGTGCTGCAGTGGCTGAATCTCAGCGTGAGCCCAGGTCTCAGGATTACAGGACTTTTCTCATGATGTCTTAATGGCTGGCTGGGGAAAATTACTTGGGGAATTTTCTATTCTGGAAGCATTGTCTTTAATGTGTACTGAAGTTCAAGAAAAAGCCTTAAGAATTCAAAATACCAGTCCTCATCTACGAACATCTAATGCTTTATTTTCTCTTCTGATATTCCGTAATCACTAGAACTGTTTACTGATGAGAAGTCTTAGGACTGATACCATGTCTAACTTACCCAAAGGAGAGGAAATATAAAACAATCCAAAATGTTTTAATTTTCAAAAGTCATGTTCAGAATCCCGTTTATGCAGTACATCAGAAGGGGTTCAGTTTATAATTATAAAATCACTGAATTTAACTTCTTAATAGATGTCACTGATGGCAGAGTTACTGATTTCCATAACTGAAATGTTTTGAAATTTTGCACTAATGGTCAGTGGGGCATAAGCTAGTAATGTTATGAGATGAGATGTTCTGCTTATCCTCTTTGTGAATGACTTTTACTCTCCACATTTTCCTTTATTAAGGGAATTTTCCATTTACTTCCTATTTGGGGAAAAAGTCTCTACATTATTAAAGTGTATAAAACATTTGATGCCATAAAATGGATCTATTTTAGTTTGATAAACCAGAAATATCCTGCACTGTGAGGGTCATAGCTTATAATACATACTGTTAGTACTTTTTCATTTTTCTATATTAGGAGATTAGTGAAAAATAAGCTCTATCAATTAAGTTTTATTGCAAAATTATCTTCAGATGTACAGCAGTGAAGATGCTATTGAGTGATAACACTAGAGTGGATTTTGTATAAAGCAATTACAACTTGAAAACCACAATCTGAATGAAAATATTGCTTAGGGTTTTTTGTAATCTAGCATTAATACAAAAAACTCTTCCTTTGGAAAGTGCTTAAATTACCTCTATTAAACACAAGACATTCCTAAGGTGTTCATGTGTGCTATTGACTGAAAAATACTTATATTTGCTTTCACTGCTCATGCTTTGTCAAATCTGTAAAGTACATGAGTATATAGTTCCACCTCATAAGATGTTTGTTTAGTAATACCATGTTTTCCTAAAAAATAATTATTTTTATATGGATAGCAGAGTTCTTAATCGAGAAATTATCTTGTGTGGATGCAATTTGGTGCTATGAAAGTCTCTACATTCCTAAAAGCAGTGATTTACCCTGAAAGAAAGCAGCAAGCCCTTTTCCCCATGTGGTGCAGTACATATAGCCATGTACTTTGACATCTTTGACATGTTATTCTGGAGTTGAAAGTGCATTGAGCTTTGCAAAATGAATTCCAAGAACTTCCGAAGTACATTGTTTAATTCTGCTGATAATGAATAAAATCCATCTGAATGCTCAAGTCATTCGTTTCATAGTGTTCTGTTCTGCCACCACACCTTTGGTGGGACAGGCAGTCCCTCCAAACAGATAAAGGGATCTGTTAATTTAGAAAAACAAAGCCAATTGTTCAAGAGCTAAAAAGCACTTCAGCCCCTTCTCATGACATAGGGAATTCTGCTTGCGGCATTCACTATCTGTTTTCTAACATCATCTTTCAAAATGTTCTGTTGAGTACAAGAGAAGTTGCTGTGTAAAACACCCAATTTGTAATAAACTGAACAATACCTTAAGGAGGGGCAAATAATTTCAGAAGTGTATCAGCTGTATTCCATTGTTTCATTGTAGATAAACAATTTGTGCCTCTGACCAAATCTCCAGTGATGCCAGCAGGAATCAAGACAATTTAGTCAAGTGGTTACAGGTTTCCAGCCTTTCAAATTGATCAAATTGAAATAGCCCATTAGGAATTGATTTAAATCAGTTTAGATAAGCTCAGTCTTAGTCCTGGCCCTTGAGGCTTTGGCTACTGCAAGTTCACTTGAAGCTGGACATACACCCGCTCCACAGGCCATCAACTTTATTAGTGTGGAGATAAGCTGATTAGATCTTGTCAATCAAAGGTGCCAATATCTCAATTGAGCGTCTCTCCCACTCTTTCTCTCCTTCTTTGTTGCCCGCTTCAATGCCTTAAAAAAANGCAAGCAAGAGAGAGATGTGTGTGCATCCCCCTGGTTGTCACCAAGCGGGGTGCAAGGGCACTGTGATGATGTGATGACTATATTAAAGAGGACATCAATTTGTTTTAAAGTGTTTTGATTTTTATGGTGGCATTAAGAGAGAGAACATTGTGGTTGCAGCTTTACTAGAAAGCAAAGAGTTCTAGAAGGGAGGGGTGGGGGGGAAGAAGTGTTTCTTTGAAACCTACCGGGTCTTTGAGTCTTGCTGTGCCCATGGGCGCTTAAGTGCTCCTGTAACTGGCATACTCTGATCCACCACCATATTAGGTACTATTCTTCCCTCCAAATTAATCACTTATATAAAATGAAATTATTTGTGAATATTTAATCCTCGCAGAAATAATTTTAAACATTTGTTAAATATCGCCTGCTTGGGAAATGTTTGGTTATGCCAGTAATGAGCGTGATGTAACAGTCTGGGAAATTACTGCATAAATTAAGGTCAGGTTAGAACATTTACACTGACCCTCTCTCTGGAAATGAAGCTATGCATGCACTGAATAAGTACATGCAGGTATTTGCATCTCTGCTTTGTAGGGGTAAAAAACAGATGAAGAGAACATCAGCTGTAAAAATGGAATAGCACAGTGTTTCAGCTTAATGCTTCATCATATAGTTAAAGATGGTATAGAGGAAAACTGGGCTTTTGTTCTTCACATCTGAAGTTTGCTCACACCATGTCTCCCTCATACTTCAAATGCAAACAACAGAAGCCTGTCCTTTTCTTCCATCACCCTACACTCACCACCCAATGAAGGCTGGAGCTACAGCACTGCAGAACTACATTGCCACACTGGATTATCTCTTTATCAGTTATTCTTCACCCCACTGTATCAATTTTCTGCTAACCAATCAGGCACTCCTCTTAGAAAAGACTGTTTGACTATTTCTTCTAGATAAATGTATTTATAGCTGCACGGATCCTCACAGGCAACTCATGTTCTACATCTTGAAGAGAGAAAGGGAATTACTTGCTCCTTCCAGGAGACTTCTAGTTAATGCTGCCATTTGGGTATATTACAGGGAAATAAAAATCTAGTAATTGTGTGCAGATCCTAATTACTGACTTGGGTACTGGAGTTCAGGTATAACTCTGGTTTCTGTTGCAAAGTGCAACACCATGTATTTACACAGAACAGAATGATGCTCTTCTCTGATCTCACCTTTGTTTCCTGCCATTCTTGCCAGCTCCCTGTTCAGGCTGCACGTGGAGAGGAATAGCCAACTTTAGCACAAGGCATATGTAACACTGAGCTGTTTAAATTATTCAAGTAGTTTTCCTTTGCCCCCCTCCCAGAACAGATAGTAAGTTCCAAGCAGGTTTAGAGACATGTACATGGAAGAAGTTGTAGGGCAGAACAGCCTTATTGCCTTGTTGTTGCTAGTTAGAATTCCTCTGTGTTTAGATGAGTTTATTGAGCTGTATTTTTTTTTTCATGTTTAATACACAGTTAACAGCTCTGATGCTGCAGCTACAGTCAGTCAAAGCAAATGTTCTTTAAGAAGTTATTGAAGGAAATCTATCTAACAGACCACTAGTCAAATGATGCATTTTTTTCCTCTGGCTATTTCTCCTACTGAAATCACTAGCTCATTGTTTAAAATCTTATTTTGAAGGCTAAAAAGAAATGTGTTGGAGTTCCAACTTGCCCTTTAATTGATCTGCCTTAGCTTCATTAGTCATATTTTTTTGCACTGATGTTTGTTGTAATGCAGTTGTCTTTGTAAACATTTTTCTTTTTCTGATTGTGTGGAACTACACATCATAGAACTGAATCATGAGTCAAAAACCATGTTATTATTTGGTAGAGTCTAGTGTTTCATGATAAGACTGGGTAGTATGATCATGACTTCTGAAACAGTTTGTACATTATTAAAAATACGGTGCACTCAACTTGAAATTATAGATAGATGGAACACTTGTTTTGTCTTGAGTATTCCAAGAGTGTTAAATAACATTTTTATCTCTTCTCTTATACAAGTTGCTTGTAGAGAAGCTGAGCTCTGTCTTGATGGCTGAGTCTAATGTAGTTTCATGGAACCATAAAATTTATTGCAGTGTTTATTTCAGCAGACCCTTCAGTTAATACTTATATTCAGCTTCATATAAGGGCACAGATGTCAGTAAATACAATTTCTAGAAAGATGTGTTAGCCAAAAAAGGAGGCGTTTTTGGCAAGTTTTTACTTCAGGGCTACAACTGCTACTGAAGTTATTTGAAGTTTGCATCATATGTGTACTGTATGTGGGTTGAGTGTGCCTAAGGAAAATTATATATGCTTGTAAACATCCTCCCATTGTTATGTAATAAAAACAAATCTAGAACATTGCCGGAAGGACTTGTATTCTAAGGCTCTCTTTGACAGCAGATTTGCAATGTTCTAATTGAAAGTGCTTAAAACTCATTTAAGGAGCATCTGCAACTTTGAGGCCACCATCTTGAGGGAATGGTTTCAATGTGGTGACTCCAGTTTAGGCATAAATAAAAAAAACCACTGGAATGCTTATGGTTTTCTTCCTTTGGAAGTTTTATTGTTGAGCAACCAAGACAACCATTTGGTTCATGGCATTGTTACAGCTTGGATTTGAAAGCCTGAAAAAATCATTAGTACGCTCTTTGCCATTGTGTTAATTTCTTTTTATTTTTTTTCTTTTTTTTTTGAAAAATTACTTTTTAGCACTATTTCCTAATCAGTTAATGAATGTGTTTCAGTGATGCAATGTAAATTAAGGAAATATGTAAAGTAAAAAAAATAATAACTGGAATTAATAACTCTGTGTACCTGGACTTCATTCTCCAAGTTCCCCAAGCCATCTTCTAGAGATGATGTTTACTCGCTACCTCTGTGCTGATTACTGCACAGAAATGTATTGCATATATGGCAGTGGATACCCTGTTAGAGGTATCCTCTGTGAGTTATCCAACGCAGAAGCAAAGATGTTTTAGTATTAAAAAAAAAAGATAAAATCAATATTTCTTTTATGTTCTTCCTCGGAGGTTAGTCCATCTTCAAGCATTAGAGGGGCCACAAGCATCCATTTTCCCTGTTTACCCTGCAGCTTGCCAATTTTCTAACCAGGGAGAAATGTAAGTGAATATTGGAAAATAAAATTGTGTTTGCCTAAGCTTCCTGTTCAGAAGACTTTTTATTTTAATGAATTTGACAGATAATGTAATTCAGAAAATGTCCTCACTTTTTACTTTTTAAAATCATATTCTTGAATTGTGAGGTAACACAACTCTTCTCCTTTTAGAACAACATTCATACGTCTTTGATCTCTACATTTGGAGAATTCTTATTAGCTTAACACATTCATGTTCAGGAAAAGTCCTATGAGGAGGGAGGATTTTTCTTAAATGGGGAGGAAAAAAGGAAAACAAAAAAGGGACAGAGAGAGAGAGAGAGAAGAAAAATCTTTTCCTGTTTCTTCCCTGAGGCTGAACTGTTTATCACTCCATCCTTGTTCGATAGAAGTGAATTTTATAATAAAATTTTCCCTAATCGGGCTCTGTCAGTGAGGTGTCTTATCGTGGGGAGGAAAATGACACCGATCCTATCGAAAAACAGAGACGATGTCACAGTGTCCGCAATCACAGCTACTCAGCCTCCATATCTACCTTCTCCACAAACACCAAGCACTGCTTTTTCATAAGAACATCAAAACCCAGCGAAGTCATTAAAATTGCACCCGCGTAGAGTTGCAGGGATCAGCCGCACTAGCGCAAAATGGGATGTGGGAAAACAGACTCTCTAAATGTGCTAATTCCATTGTCACGTGTTTACGGCTTAATTTTAATCAGTTAAAAAAGCCACACATTGCAATAAATTGGCATTATCTTCTGTGACACCAGAGGACACAGTTGGTTCAAGGATTTAGAGGGTCGCTGGCAACAGTATATAGTGTTACAGACAAAGTATTTTTACGCTTGAACTACGGTAGCTAAGGTGCAATCCCCAGTTAAGACTGCAAACAAAGACTATAACCCACACAGTAGTAAGTTCAACATGCAGACCACCTTCAGCCTGGAGACAGTGTAGAATGCTAAACTGAACAGTGCTGAGGAACATTTTCTAATTTAATGGTTAAAGGTAATTTGCTGGCCAGTAGTATAATTGAGGTTGCAGTTCAGTAGCGTTCTCTTCGTTGTCCTGCACCATAATGAAGAAAGATCTATTGGAAAAACCCCTTTGCCGCATTTGCATTCAGTTTCTAAACTGGTGGTGCTTGTTTACAATGTGCCATTAGATTTCTTCCTGAAAACTGTGCGTTGCATTCTCTGTTCTTCTGCTCACAGAAATGTAGGTAAATCGGCCAACACGGACTGAAATGTGATTGTGGGAATACTGCTGCTTCCAATGAAAGCTTTATGGAAACTTTAAGTTTTCTAATTAGGTAGTACCACAGGTCACATGAGAATTGTGCGCGGTATCCGTCTCTACTCCTCCCATTTTCTTTCTTTTCCTTCCCCCTCCCCCTTAGACTTGTTCTTTCACTTGAATATGGCTGATCAAAATGTTTATAAGCAGCAGGAGAATTATTTTCTGTAGAGCAGTATGATCTAACTAATAAACATCCATTTCAATAAAACGGCATCTATAAAGGTTGTCTAGTTTTATTTCAATGGATCAAACATGAAAAACGTGTGTGACCAGTTTAATTCTGGAATGAGCAAACAGCAACTAAAGAAACACTTGGAGTAGGGATTTTAACTTTTATGGAATAAATATCTCTTTTCAGGCTATGAGCATGTCCATGGCCAAATACAAATTTCTATTTGATTCAGCACTAAAGAGCACTGCTAAATAAATACTGCTAAATAAATAAAGCCATTACTGCTGAAACAAGACATGTTCATTGTAGGATGCAGGTTATCTTTGCTGTTTATGACATTTGATTTTTTGGCTTGGACAATTTAGTGACAAGTATGTGGCTAATCATTTCCATGTATTCTAAGCACTACAGACTCTCAAAAATAAACTTGAAAATGGCCAGAGAAACTATTCAGCAATGAACAGCATTAGCAAATAAAGTGAAATTAGTGCATGGATTTCTTTTACATATAAAAAAATCAGAGCATTTGACCTATTTGTCAACAAATCTGCAAAACCGTTTCAGGTGGAACACAAAGGGACAACATTATCCAAGCTTGAGTTAAATCCAGGAAATTCTCATTAATTACATGTTTACAAAAAATAAGAGATGCTAACAATGAAAAAATAATTCCTTAAATATCTAAAAGAGGTTTTGCACTCCTCAAATTAACTGGTGCATGAGTTTTTCTGAATTTAATATATATTTTTTATTTATTTATATAAATTACCTGTTTTTTCTGAATATATATTTCTGTGCTGGCAGCTTTCTGAATAAACACAAACTTATTTGGGTTTGTAACATGATGCAAGCCATGTTATTTGCACTTCTTACCTGCTTAAACAGCTTGAGTAAATATGCGGGGTCATTTTATTAGAATAATAGAAAAAAAAAGAATGGAGTGTAAATATAAAACACTGTTCTTTTCTATATCTGGATTAGCAGCGAACTCTGCATAACAAAAAAAAAAAAAGACTTCTTTATGTCGGTATACTTGGCTTTATAAAACCATTATGAATTTGTTCACCAAAACAGAATACAAGTATCTGATTGTTAAAAAGATTTTATTTGAGAGTTTTGCCTCTACATTTCCATGGATGTGTGCTTATATTCTGTTAGGAAGAAAGATTTGTTTGGTTTTTCGGTATTTTTTATTTTTTTAAGGCTTTTTATTTTTATTTAAAATCTGTCTAATTAACTAGGGGAGTATATCTTTGGCTAAGAAAGCTGCACTGCTTGCAGGTCTCCCCAGTTGAGACCCCCTAAGGTTGTTCAGCTCACTTGGAATGAGTGAAACAGGTCATGACATGTCGTAGCCAGGTATCGGACACCCACCTGGAATGAACAAACTGGTGTTTTCACCAGTCTGAAAATTATTAACCAGTTATTTAGAGGAGTGAGCTGATCAGTCACTGTCTCTTTCATGCCTTCTCTCTCCCTGATTTTTACAGTCCACACTTAGATCCTGTGCTGTGACCACTTTGTGATCATATTTAAGCAGAATTACTGAATTTGGTTGCTTTGAACTGAGTGAGGGTTGTTGTGGGGAAGTGGGAAAGCTAATTCGTGTTCAATGCATGTATAGGGGGAAAATATTTGTTTGTGCTTTGCATTCTTCTGTGCTATAATGCTTAGCTTATAGCTGTAAGCTGAGAACTCGCTCATTACTTATATCGAGTAGGGAAACATTTTACACTGATATATTGCTTTGAAAATGAAAGTGTAAATCTAAGTAAGTATTTTGTCTCTGAAAATAAGAAACAAACCAAGTAATATTAATGTACGCAAATGGGCATTTTAAAAGTGGTAAGGTGAAATTGTTATATATATACATATATATTTATATTCTTCAGTATCTTTTTGATAAAGGTTGAGTGAAAATCGTTGTTTCAGGTCTAGTCCTACACAGAAATATCCAAATAAATTATACTTATTTATTAATGCTGCACAGAATCACTTGGATTTCATGTTTTATGTTGTCAATAATTTAATTAGTTTAAGTCTCTAAATATGCGTATTGTATAAAATAGTCCTTCATTTATGCAGCTCATCGCTTTTGGAAATTGTTGGTATCTTTGATTATCTAAATGCAACAAAACCAGAGGGTTAGCACTCATTTCTAAAACCAGAAACTTGCTGTGTTCTACTTTTGCACACATAGGCTGCGCCATTGAGCCACCAGTCAGATAAAACTGCTTTCTGACTTGATATTGTGTAATGGGTGGAACTAAAGATGTACTTAACAGAACTGGAGATCAGCAGCTTTTTGTGTTTGCTACCATAATGGAATTTGGGGAGAATGCAGCATGTTTCTAAGTACCTACTTGTAACGTTAGTCAGTGTCTTATAAGTATGACCCTATTAGGATTTTTTGTATCAATAAATACGCCATAGTTACTTTTTAATACGGTGCTTATAATGCAGTTATTTGTTCTTTTGAAATGTATATCAATTTCTTATTAAACATTTATCTGCATACCAGGGGTATTAATAATAAATTTACCCAAAAAAAGCATATGGCTGTATTTGAGTAAGAGTTAAAAATACAGTGATAATAATATGCAAGATTTTCCTGAGCAGGATTTAAACTTAATGAATTTCAAAAAGGCGCCTGTTTTTCTAATTAAAATAACTTTCTCAAAAAGTGCAAAGATACTTATATATATATATGTTTTTATATCTATCTATCTAAACACATGCACTTAATTTAGGTATTGAATTTTATCCATAGTCTAAGATCAACCAATTAACCTCTCTATCTGTGAAAGGTATTTTAGAACTCAAAGTGAATATTGTTGCTGCTCATCTAATTGAAGATGTAAAATGTCCTGTAAGTCTAGGCAAAAGATTATTCTATTCTGCTTAATTTGTAATACACATTAGTAATACATTTGCATAAACACTAGCCACATCTAATGGGAGGGAGGGAGAAGGAGCAGGATTTCCGAGCAGAGTGTTTAGTATTTTTAGTTTCAATGGAGTTTGTTTTCCTTCAGTGTAAGATATTTGGTATTTTTATTTTCTGAATCAGAAGAGTGTAAGGACATTTCTATGAAACTGGCAATCACTTAATGGTATGAAGGTAGAAAAAGAGGGAGTTACCTTCCCTTATGGAACTATTAAACCTTCACTTAATGACTGCTTAGTGAGATAAACTTCATACTGTGTAGGTCTGTGATGCACTGTTACCAATACTCCATTTTTTTCATAAAAACTTCTGTTTGGAAATATGTGTGGTTTATTTTTGAGTGCCAGTTTGGTTTATGTAGATAGTCTCTATTTTTTCTGGCTGTTGTCATTACAACTGGTTTTGCAATGGTGGCTGTGTCTGTGCATGTGCTCTGTTTATGAAGCTTTGTAAGGAAAATAGGGTAGGGGGTGGTTAAATGTATTGTTGAATAATTATTTGCATCTTTGAGATCTTGTTTTCTGTTCCTGTGGCTTTTTTTTCTTTCTTGTATTACCAAATTCAAGATCCAATGTTCCTGAAACACAAATTCTGTATGGTCATTTTAAGATCTGTTCTTATGAAACAGAATACATTTTTAAATGTTCATTCTCCAAACCCCTTAATATTAATTTCAAATGCTATAAGAATATAGTGTAATTTTAATTCAATGTGATACTATCAGGGTAATATGCTGGCTTTTTTTTATAGACTTAGATGTTGTGATATTGTAGTTTTTTGTTATCAACATATAATGTTGCGTTCTAAAAATATGCTGTCACTTAAATGTGTATGTACTTAATTTGGTAAGGAGACATATGTCTGTGATCACTAAAAAAGCATAGCAGAAATTACAGTATAAAGAGCAACTGACAGAGTCATTAGGTTTGAACTATTCCTACCTTGTATAAATAAAATAATAACAAAATAATCAGAAACTCCTCCTTGTTTTCTAGTACATTAAAAGTATATTGTATAAATGTGATGTGGTGCATGGGACAAGGTTTATTTCGTGCCAGTGCAGCTGGGGTTTAGGAAATCTACTGTATCTGCAGCTTATTGTGTATAATGCAGTCCAGCAGATCTCTGGCCTTGTAATTATTCTTAATATACATTACCTTACAACTTCTAATACCATAATATTAAGGATCCATGTCTTGGATGAAGGCCCTGTTGCAGTATTTGCTATGCAAATGTAGGGGAAAAAAATTATTTCCTACTCCAAAAACCTAGCAATCAGACAGGGGAAGATGGATGAGGATTAACGGGTTATAAAGGAAAAGAGGAAGAGTGATGATCAGCATCTTGGGCAGCGATCCTGCTGCATCAGTGGTAAGATTTGTGCTGGTGTTTTTTCTTCTCAGAAAATTTATAGCAATGGAGTTTAACAGAAGCTTACAAAGTTCATAAGGAGAAATAGTAACTGTAAATGTAACAGAAAGGTAATTTTCCGTGGGCCTGAAAATCCTCCCAACTGCAATGGACAGTGAGCAAGAGAGAGAAGCATATTCGCTTGCAGATTTGATTGAAAAGTTGGTCACTTTGGCTGGTTATGCACACTTGCCAAGAAGTTGAATGATATACTGAATAAAAATTGATAAAAAGTGCAATTAGCTTGGACTTGAAGAGTGGAACCTGAAATTTGATGTGGGAAAGGAATAAAAACTGGAGGCAGGAGTGAAGGAAGTAGCAGGAAGGAAAGCACAGCAAAGAGAGAGATAAGTTACCCAAACCACTGGCTAGAAAAAGAATGATTTTATCAAAGCCAGGGAAGAGATTATTTGAATAATCAATGAAAAGCTGATGAAAGCCAGGACAGAAGATTTACATATCAGTTGATTGAGTATTTCAGTGTTACCAGGAAATAATCTACAAGATTTTAGACTGAGTCTGGTAAAAAGAACATGAAAATTGTACTTAAATACTGCAGAAAGAGCAGTGGTACCAGGTAAAAGAGAAAGGAGGTAACAGGGAGAGCTGGGGACAGTAGAAAGTTTAAGAACTCTTTTCTCATCATGTTGGACTTGAAACAAAGGCTGCATATATATTCAGATATGTCCCTATAAGAGGCAAGTCTTCCTCAATCATTTCTTTTTTCATTAAAACTAGATTCTACTGTTGATACTCATTTAATTCAGATGACACATAAGTACTTAACATAATAAATCAGGAGGCTAGAACAAAATTGGGCAGCCCAACAAACTTTCGTCTGTCTCACGCGGTATGCTAAGTAGTGTGTTATGATAGATAAAATGGGCAGGACAGGGCATGATAAAATGACATGTTTATTCTTCATATCATCAAAGCCCATGGGAGGAATTTTTTTTCCAGGCTTTGTTTTATTTAGGGAAATGGCTGCACATTCTAATAGATGTGCACACTTAACGTTTTTCAATAATTGGATTCTAACAGCACAATTCTTGAATATTTTTAAGATTGGCAGATCTAAGGCTTGGTTGTTGAACTTGTAGAAGCAATGATGGAATGTGTTAGAACCAATGGTTTGCTTCAATGCTAAGGATGGGCTGAGAGATGCAAGAGTAACTTAACTATTTGCTATCATGGAAAACATTTGAAATAACCCCTACAGCCTTACAGGGCACGATGAGGTTTTATGTATGTATCTTTTGTATGTACATCCAGATGCATACAATTTCTCTCTCCCTCTTTTTTTCCCCTCTGTTTATATTTACACGTATGTTGGGAGTTAGGAAAGAAATCTCTGCTAGTTTGTGACCATGTCAATAGGGGATGGCTAATTCTAATGAAATCTCTGTAAAATGAGGCACAGCCTCTTTCAGACCTGAGAACAGGCCTGTGTTCCCAGTTGTGTGTGTGTGATTTCAAACTATTGCCTTTCCACTTTGAGGGAGCTGGATTAATACCATGGCAATACCATGTTAAGTTTGAGGCACTCATTCTGTGAGTGAAATATAATGTTTGATTTTGAAGTTGGTGTCATCCAGACTTTGTAAAATTAAGAAGGTCCAGTAAGATTTTAATAGGGTATTTATTAAAGTGGTTTGTTTCCTAAACATGGTTCACTATGCAATGATCCATAAATGCTGCACAGAGATTTATGTAGCCAGTGGTGTCATTTCTTTCTCAAGAATTTTTAATTTGGGGTGAATGAAGAGGCTTGCTTGCACCGGTCTGTTTTCACTTCATCTCTTCAGGTTTCTCTGTTCCAGATATCCTCATAGATATATGCTATTCCTAAGGGCCTTACTGAAAAGGTTGGATTTGCACAGTATAGATTCAGATTCAGCATTATCTACTCAATGCTTTTCACGGCCATTGTCTTGCCCTAGGGAGGGAAAGTAATATGATAAATCTCTATTTAAACTTACCTGGAAAGTGAGGAGAGAAACTGTTGTCATACATGATGGAGAAAAATATTTAGACATTGACACAGTCCATAAATTCATAGGTTTTAAATATGGAGGACTAATAAATCGTTGTCTCACCTATTGTATAAAACAAAGCCAGCACATCTCACCTTTTTATTTCATCATTTAACTCAGTAAGTTGTGAGCATGAAAATAGCTTGTCCAGAAAAGAATCTATTAGTTTGAAGGTATCAAGAGATGGGAAGGCCAGCTCTTTCCATAGTAATCATTCCAATAGTGAATCAGTCTGCATTTAAAGAAGTAGGTGATTCTGTTTCTAATCTGAGTTTGCCAATCTTCAAAGTTAAATCCTAAATCTTTCATATTCCCTTTCTTGACAGATTGGAGATTGTATTAGCAAGTGGAATGTTTTGCTGTAAAAATATTTAGAACCATGAATTAAACTTATTTTCAGCCTTATTATGAAAATTAATTCCTTAAATTCCTCACTCTAAAATAGGGTTCCTTGCCCACAATTTGTAAATCTTTTCTGTGGCCCTTGTCTGTACTCTTCAATTATTCAAGATACCTTTTAAGATATGGAGAGGAGAAGTAAGGCACTTTCAATTCCGTCTGGTGATGTATTTCAGGGGAGCATGATTCACAGGTGATTCACAAAGATTATGCAAGACATGAGGCAGCTTCTGTGTTGCTTTTATGTTTCATGTCTGCCAAGTTATGACAGTGTGTCATACCAACTCTGGTTTACTTTTTTTGTTTAACTGTAGAAAGTGTGGTAAAGAATCAAGAGCAAGAGCATCCCGGGCACCCATTTTTTATGTTTTCTCCTCCTAAATATGCAATTCCCAGAGCTGAGAGCTACAGAAGTATAACTTATATTTGTGAGTATTGTAGAAACTTCTGTAGACTGTAAAATTTGGTACTGTGAGTGATAGCCCCAGTCCACCACTTGTCACTTGTGCTGGTGACACTGACATCTTCATTACAGACCCTAGTCAAGACTAAAGAGGATAAAACTTGTGCAGACCTTTTCTGTCCTCATTTTTCTGTCTCGGATCCATACTGTAATCATGGGTCTGTCAAATGACTGCATCTCTGTGCCTGAAGTGAGGTGACATTTTTTCCTATGAATAGCAGTGATCCCTGCGAGCTTTTTGCATTATGATTTGATGGTGATAATTAGGGTTTTAAAAGGGGATGTGGCCTATAGGCCATGTGCTTCAAAGCAGCTCACTTGCTTTCTCAGTGTGGTATAATGTGTCCCTCTTGCAGAAGAAATGCTGGAATCCAAACTTTTTTTCAGCCATCTGAAAGATTGACATCTGTGCTGCATTCTGTGAGTTACAGGGGTTTGTGGTGTTCGGAAGCAGGAGCATCCTGAATCATGCCCCATTTGGGAACTTAACTAAGTGCTGTGTGCAAGGTGGAAGAATGGGATGATGGACTAGGGCAAAATGTATTTCTTTTTGTCTGCATTTAATTCTTCGTCATGTTGAAAAACAAGCTGTGTAAGGAGGTGTCAAACTTGTAGCAGGAGGACAGCTGAGTAGTGGGATTCTTGCACTTAGCTGTAGCTATTTCAATGGATGTTGTTGGGCCAAAAATTGTGGTCTAATTGTCCAGAAATGGGCGGGTAGGTAACATTGCCTTGATCAGAAGGACCATTTCACATAGAGAATAGGTTAACAAAAATAGTGCTGGAGGTTTTTTCAAGTTCTCCCACTGCAGTGCATGAAGAATCAAGTTGTTTTTCTCTATATTCATTTATTTTTCCTTTGTCTTTCTACTGCCGTCAAAGTCAAAAGCCCTTACTGAGAAGAGAGCTGATTTAGCCAGTGCCTTGCTTCACAAGCCAGTATTTTTCGGGAATGTGAACTTGATATCTTTTTCATGGATCTTAATCCATGCTGTCTAAAAGAAAAATAGTTTTACTTGTGTGTAAATGTGATGTACCTATCCTGGATTGGACTGCATTCATCTCCTTCATTTTGCTTTCTTCAGACATATGCAACATCACATGATTGGTAAAAAGGTTTGAAAAGCTCAGTCTGGATTACCACTATCTGCCCCTCATGGAAATCATATACCAGGTATTTAATAGGTCATAAATGACTTCAACTCTGAAATACGGTTTTTCAGAAAGACAAGAATAATTATTCTTACCTTTATTAGCATCTAAACGAGTATCACAATGAGATTTCTCAGGCCATCTCTTCTTGTGTTTCTCTCAGGCTAGAACAACAATTGTGTTCCTACAATACCCTGTAAAGCTAAAAACGGCTTAACTACGGATTTCAATTTTTAAATGAAGCACAAAGAAAACAATTTTATCCATCAGGACTTATTTCAATTACTTTTTGTTTATCCAGAATATCTTAGCATTGTGAGTTAGAGAATGGAAACTAAATGTTGAGGCACAGTGTCTTTCTTTTTTTTTTCTTTTTTTTTTTTGACTCCAGGTATTACATTGTAAATGTGTGAAATTTTTTGTGTTTTATTTCTGTCTGTGCATTTCACCGGAGAGATCCAAACTGTGTTGATGGGGCTCTCAATGCCATCATTATCAGGTTGGGTTTTGGAACCCATTTTGCTACTATGTGACCTTTTATTCCAGTCAATAAAGTCAGTAGATTTGTGTGGTGTACAACTGAAATAACACAGTAGTGAGTGGGACCCCAGAAAACAGCAGACAGCAACATATCATTATATTTATCACTTTTAAAAGGTTATGGCAGGTTCAAATGGCCTAAGTAAAGAAGTTTCTTACTGGTTTACTAATAATTGCTTAAATATTTGATTTGGTGAATCATATGAGTCATTAAATATTTATATTAAATTTATACTAAAAACCTGCCTTTAATTGCTGAGTTCATAGAATTTATAATCTGCAATGCTTTCTTACGCTTGCCTCACCCGCTGGGGCTTTGCAGGGGATCTCAGGATATGATCCGGTGCACCCATCATATCCATGGCGCAGCTGGGTGAGACAAGGGCAGGGGAGCAGCCTCAGCTCAGAAATGCCTTCTATGCCTCTTTTCCAAGCCCCTATGTTTGCCATAAGCACATTTATTTGTGTTGATATTACTATTTTAATGTATCTGTGTACGTGCATGTATTGACAGTGTCAGGGATGTGGTAGCATTCGGTTTTGTTGTCCTAAATGCTGCTGTTTGTGTGTGCAGTCCACGCAGTTCAATCTTTCTGTCCTGTGCATTTACCAACCATTCAGGCTCTGTGCAGTATTCACACATATATTATGTAAAATAAAATAATAATAATAAAAAGAAAAACATTATGAAGACCGGGGGGGCCTGCGGATGGATTATTACAATTTGCCTATCGTGGTAATGACACCTGTTAGAGGTGTGACACAAAAGGCAGTGACAGGGAGTGTAATTTAGTAATTGTAGCTATTGTGCTGTATAGCTGGTCAGTTCACCAGGCAAGTACAAAGAAACCAGTGTTAAGGCTAAGCAGGGGTGGGTAAGCTTAATAGACAGAGCTAGTGCTTTACTGAAAGAAACTTTTGGTGGAGGGCTAGCTCCCAGGGGGAAGGAGTTAGAATGGGTTGAAAAGAGTGAACAAAAGTATAAAAATGGTACAGGTTTTCCCGTTTCAGTTCTTAAAGTGACAGGGGACTTCTGGTGATGAGCCAAAGGAGAGCGAGGGGGAGAGGGAAGCTTTTTGAAATACTGGAGGGTGCTGATTTATTGCAACTGCAGAACTGAGGTACACCCAGGCCAGCAGTTGTCGCTTTCTTGCTGAACATCACAGTTGGCTTTGGCAAATTTTTCCTCTCAAGGTAGTGGCAAAGAGGTAACAGGGTCAGAAGGTAAGTTTGAGGGGTCACAGGGAGCCACTGCTGGCAGGTCATAAACTTGTGCCCTGGACAAATCTGCATGTGCATATATGATTTGAGTGCTCATTTGGATGGCAAGCCTACCAACTGCAAGTATTTGAAGACTTAACTAAGGTCTGAAAAGTTAACTAAGGTCTTCAGTGGCTTCTTTTCTGGTATTGAGAAGTCATAATATTCATGGAGGTTTTTTATGCTAGAGATAAAGGAACTCAGGATACAGGGATAATTTGTTAATAATTCCTTTGTAAATGGATTTGTTTTGTAAGCTGTGGAACGCAGACCTCATCTTCCACACCTTGGGCACAGAGTAGTGAATACTCAGTACTTTCTTAATGCCAAATATCATTGCTTTTGATCATATCGTGAACCGAAGAACAGCACAGACTACATAAATCATCTTTTTCTTGGTGCAGTATCCCTACAGACCCCTAACAGACTATGTAAAATACAGAATAGTTAATTAATTTCCTGTTTCTGTAATTATGACAATGCTAAAGCACTTAAAAGCTTTTCATACCAGACCAATCTTTTTTTAAAAAAAAAAAAAGTAATTCGAGATTGTCTTTATCTCTTCTCCCTCCACCTCTATGTGTATATTTGATTTTCCCCACGGTATATTGGTCTTTCTTCATGTGAACCTGTAATTATTGAACAAATTGTTGTCACAATGAAGAACCTCTTAGACGTTTATGAGGATGCATTAGAAAACAATAGGCCTGAGAGATAAGTAGTGAACACAGCTCTGAAACATATTAAGGCCAGATTGAGTCATTTAACAGCTTTGAGAGAACAAGGAAGTAGCCTCAAGTTAACAAAGGTCTGCACAGCAGGGCGTTTATGCCCGCTAATACTAGTTCACATTTGCTAAACAGTGTAAACAGATTTGCAGGCAACACCAGGCATCCCATTTAAAGGGATTAGGTGTGCTCCTTCCCTATTGTCTGGGCTGAGGAATGTGAGGTGATCAATCTGCTCCTTGCAATTAGCAGACACGCCCTTAGTGCAAAGCCAGTGGCAGGGCGCTTAATCCATTGATTGGAAAGGAAATATTTCTTCTTTGAATTCAGAAGCTTGTCCCGTGGTGTAACCTGCATCCTTGGTGACCCTACACCTCACTGTTACAAGTGACCAAGCACCGTGTGTCAACCAGACAGCTGATAAAGTGCATTTGGTGTTCAAATCTGTGCCAACTGGCATATTGATTTTGTTGCAGTCAGTTTGCCATGCTGAAAGAGGAAGGGAATACCTACCAGCTTTGTAATCAGAGCAAACCCAAGTGTTAATAAATGGGTCATCCCCATGGCCTAATGGTAAGTGCAGGGTGTTGCTTGTTTATGTTCAAAGTGCACAGCCCTTACTAGCAACTTCTTTTTTTTGCTCAGCAAAGGTTAAAAATGAAGCCGAGGATTCATGTGATATCTGTAGGAAATGATTCATGTTACCCTGGAGCTGGAGAAACTCCTGCATTCCTTGTGTCCTGCCTGTCATTCAGAGAGGCCATTTCCAGGTTCCTTCAGCTGGCTGGAGGGTCAATACGGCAGAGTTCCTCTGAGTCTTGGAAGGAAGTTAACGAACCAGTCCCAGAGGCACCTTCGTAGAAAATTTTTACAAAAGAAGGTTGTGGAAAAACAGGAGAAGGATGAGCTGGTGTTCAGCTGAGCACTTACATACTGTCTGCAGGCATCTGGATTAATTGCAGATTATATGCCAAAGTAGAATGGAGTTTAGTGCCAATAGAAAGGAACTGAAGCAGTGTGTGTCGCTGGGTGATTTCCCTGCAGGCTCTACTGGCCTTCTGCTGGCTGGAGAGGAAGCTGGTCACAGTGCTGAGCTGCTCTGGGGAGGAGAGGTTGATGCAGACTTGACAGCGTGGGGTTTGCACACTCCGAGAATCACTGGAATCCACAGAATCCTGGAGGGATCTGGAGGTTTTGCAAACCTCCCAGCTGGCTCTTAAGGGCTGTTTCAAACAGTGACTCTAAGGGGTCACTGCAATGGATTAGGCTGGTGCAGGCTAATCCTTCAAATACTGGTGGTAAAAATGTTACCTGGTGCACACTGAGCTTCAAATCTGGCTGTGCCCCTCTGGCATCATCAGTACCTGTTTCACCAGTGATAGCCTGTCAGAAATCCATCTTCTAGCTATTTAGAGGCGTCTTCTTTCAAAGCTTCTCAGGCATGTAAAGGATCTATCTTTCTGGAAGTAGAAATACGAAGTTCACAGAGCACAGATGAAAGGGATTTGGCGCTGCGTTCCATTTTCTTAGAAAAGTAAAAGAATATCTAGTCTGTGTAACCAAATTTTCAAGGGCCATTCCACCGTCTTTTAGGTTAAAGTATTGTGCATAAAATTATCATATAAGGTGTAAAAGAAAGGTTTTACCCAAGAAACAAGAAGTGGGATCAAAGGCAATGCACCTTTTCCTGACTGCAGCCTTTGTTTCTCATGAAATCACTGGGGCTCCTTGGTGGGTTAAAGGCAAGGATGTGGCTACAGCCCTGCTTGTGGCCACATTCAACCTTCCTGGAGTCAGACTCAGTGTTTGTGTACAGTGTTTAAAGGATAATGACAATAAACACTGCCCTCACAAACCAGGGTAATTACTTCTACTGCTGAAAAAACCCAGAACATGTACAAAAATATCATAGGAAAGCTATTTCTAACACTAGTGCTGCTCTTTATGGCTAAGTGGCAGCCATCACTTTTTTCCTAAATTATGTATTCTTTTTTCAAGCATTTAGATGATGCAAACCAGATTTTTGTGGCAGCATTATTGCTTATAGCCAAAAGAGCATTCAAGGAAACACTATATTTCTGCTAAATTGCCATTTATTCAGAACACTCTTGAGTTGTTTATCTTTTTTCATTCTCCTGACAAACCAAGTAGCCATTGAACCTGTATTTCTGAGTATAAATTCAGTGATAAATTTAGTAAAAGTAATAGCTATCATCTATGTTTTGGGGCTGAGAGTATGCAGTTTTGTTTGAGAGTATGGGTTTTGTTTTATTTTTAAAAGGAACACTTCCCAGGAAAATAGTTTTTCCTATTTGACAGTAAAAGTTTGTTTTGGAACTTCTTCCTTGAGTTTAATGTTGTAATAGAAGTTTTGTTGATGCAATTGCATTCTAGTTATTATATAGTTTTGTGGGGTTTTTGTTGTTGTTTTTCATTTTTTTTTCTTTTCTTTCTTACCTTTTCTCTGGACTGAGGTCTTTAGTTTAAAAAAAAGCATTCACTAGAAAAATTCTGTGAATGTCTTTTAGGTTTTCATGTTGCTTCTCATTCACGTTGACTGTTCCTAATAGTTAGTGTTTAATGGAGGGAATGTTCCAGAGAAAAGAAATGGTAACAGATAATCATGCAAACGTATGTAATTTGAATATTTGTCCCAGGCATATGAAAGTTCTTTGGGGTTCATCCAGGCTGCAAGTAAGAACAATAACATGAGATGGAGGTGATTAATCAATTGTTTCAGAGAGAAAAATATGAATTACAAGTCATCAAAACAGTATCTAGGACAAATAGTTCACTAGCAATTCACAGGCCACACATGTCTACATGAGCAAATTATTGAATTGTTTCAAGGTGAGGACATTTGTAAACATGGATATCTTTGTATTCAGTCATCAACAAAAAAAATGTACTAATACACTTGCATAAATCATTTACTTTATAGATACTGTAGATTTCCTTTTTTGAAATAGACTACTGTTTCTGTTTCAGCTAGAAAGAGTGGGAAGTACAATCTTTCCCTTAGAATGGACTTTTTGCATTAAATAAAGCAGGCTGACCATCAGCCCTATCCAATGCATGGCATAACCCTGAAAAACACTCCATCTTTCACCTTTGAGCACAATGCTGTGATCAACTTTAAAATGTTAAAACTTAGATTGAAGGATCAAGATATATTTTTATTTGTGTTTTGATTTTTGTCATTTCTGCAGTGCATGTCCTCTTGTTCTGCTGCTTGGCATAACTGTTAGTTCCCTACTTCCAGGGAGGTTTTGTAGGAATATTTTTTATCCTTGTGACTTTTGGCATTGTAACTTTTAGCTCAATAGTTTTTAATTCAATTAGAGTGGATTAAGTTTATGTTAGGATCTTTGAAGCCCCTTAGAGGGCTCATCTGATTAATTACTGTGCAAAACAGATTGTTAAAATAACTAGGTTTTTATGCAGTTTCTCTTTGCGTCTGTAATTCATAGGCATTGGTACTGGATGGGTGACGTTAATGTGGGACACGTTCCCAGGAGCTCGCTGAGTGCCTGGCTTTCCTCCCCAGACAGAAACGGGCTCCTGAGGGTGGGGACCGTGTGGGATCCCTTCCTGGGCTGTGAGGTGTCCCCTCCAGTGCAGTGAATTTTCTCTGTCAGCCCCAAGTAGCTGACCAACAGAGGAATCAGGATGACCTTATGTACATGTCCTTATGAATTTAGCAGCAAATGAACTTCGTAATGCAGACTGACAGGCTGAAGTTAATTTTATTTATGGTTTTAGTTGTAGCCACAATAGCACAAGCTAGAAAATACATCCTACTCGTCATCCACACTCCTGATGTGTCTGGGAGAGTAGAGAGCAGCAGGGTAAGGAATTACTGAGCTCCAGACACTGCTCTGCACCTCTATGGGTTCACACAGGTCAGGGGTTTAGTGGTTTGTGTAAGTGGATGTGGTCCTGCTCTTGAGCCAAACCAGACAGGCCTTAGTAGAGACATGGCATCTAGTTATACACTTCCTTATATGACAAATTAAAGTGGTTTATACCATTCTTGGGCACATTTATCCCATCCTTCTGCAACCTTGGCAGGCTCACGGCAACAAATCAGACACAGTTTGGAGCCAGGCAGTGCAACAGAGTGTAAGGGTCACTTTGAAGGGAAGGGAAACCACCTGTGTTGGGCCTGGCTTGTAATTTTATTGGATGCAACTGCACAGTGTGAATTGGAAAGGGGAAAACACCATGTGTTCGGAGGCCTCTGTGTGTCCCTGTGTGGCTGAAGTTGTAGCTGTGCCCGTGGCCCAAGCAGAGGGAATGAGGAGGTTGCAGCCCAGCACAGTGAGGTCACTGGAGTTTATCCTCACTCACTTCCTCCCCTCATTCTCCAGTGTGAGCCACAGTGAATAAAACCCACGAGAGTGAATAAAACCCATCCTTTTCTGGGGAGAAGGAAGCTGGCTAATACAGGCTCATAATGGGGATTTCCAAAGTTAATTCAGATCTGTAGGGGTGAAGTCCAGTGTCAGTCACTTCAAACAGACCAGGGATTTCCCAACCTAAATCAGGTTTGTAGGGACGAAGTCCAGTGTTATTCTCTGCACACAGACCACGTGGCCAGCAGTTTATGTGTTAATAGAATCCTGTGTGCGTATAAGCTCTATTCATTTTTAAGTTTTCTGTGATTTTTTTTTTTTTTGATCTACCATTTGTAATTTTCCTTTGGCAGCCAGCGAGGTGGTGAGAAGGGAGGAGATCTGAGATGTTATATACTTTTCTCTTCTGGGGTGTAGGTCTCATTTTATGGAACTATTGAAAGTTATCAGTTGTTTTGTCCCTTTGGAAGGGACTTTTGAAAGTCATTGTTGCACTGATGTCATCAAAGAAAAATGAGCTGGTATTGAGCTGAAAAGTGCATTAAAAGTTTATGGATCTTTTAAATAAGTTTTACCATGAACTGCAGCAGTGGATTTTAACTTGAACATAACCAAATCAAGTGTTAAACCTTTCCACATTGATATGTTGTAATGGTAAGTGAAACTTTAAAGACAGTGTTGAGAGAGGCAAAGTGCTCCATGAAGGGCCCTGGCGACGTGCACTACAGGGGGATCCAGAGCAGGAGCTGGTCTGGGCCTGCCAGAAATCCATGCTAAAACTCAGTTAAACAGGACTGTTGCCAAGAATTTATCACACATCTGTTTTGCCTTGATTTTATATTTAATTATCACCTGCAAAAAGTCTGATTTCTAAGCATTTATTATGGAATTAATAAAAGAGTTTACAAGGCAGTGCTGTAATGCACTCTGGGGTGTGTCCTGCTGGAGTGAGGCCATTTCCGAAGTTGTTGAAGTTGTTGCTCATAAAGTTTGTGCTTCAGTTTGTGGCCAGGACAGAACAATATCCCAGGAAAAATACTGTGTAGTTCTGGTAGTGCTACCTGGCAGAAAGCTAGCTGCCATGTAGGCCCCCAAAATGTGTATGGCTGTGCATGTAGCAGGTTTTCTACTGAGCCAGAGGTGGTATGGCACCAAAGTTGTGAAGGCTTCCTCATAATCACTGCTCTGCTATTTGCTCTTGTCTTTCCTGGGAAGTTCACACAGAAAATACGCGAATATGTTAAATATATTCAGGTCAAAACACGGAAGTTTTTTTAAAACTTCATTATTATTATTATTAATTTATTATTATTATTATTATTATTGCTATTCTTTTGTTATTCAATTAATATAGTGCCTAAAGGCTGCAACTGTAATGAAGACTTCACTCTACTGAGTATTTTACAGGCACATGGTGTGATTTAGGTTGTGAATGAATGATGGTGATTAGTTCAGTTGTGCTAGCTTCATGACTTGCTTCTCAGATGACCAATAACTGATTTTGTATTAATTACTACTTTGTTGCCATCAGTTCAGACCTACAAGGCTGGTTTAAACTGGTGTACTTTTCTCTGTAATCACAGGGGTTTGGAAGTACATAACGGGCCAAGAGCTGATTTACCTCATGCCATGAATGGCCCTGGGCTTGTAGCAATTTGATCAGGTACCAAAGGGCAGAGTCTTGGCCTGAGCCTCTGAAGACAAGGTGTAGTTTGGGAGAAATAGATGTGTTACAGGTTAAGTGTAACAGGAGAAATTAAATGCCCCACAATGCCATTCCTCTCTGACTACTCTGTGTTTTTCTGCTTACTGCACTAGTGCAGATCTTAGAAATCCCAAAAACCTTGCATCAAACCTTGTAGACTGAAACTGCTGCCTCCACTGCTCCAGTCTGAGCGTTATTCTGTGTATGGGCCATTGCTCAAAGTGCTGTGGCAGCTTTCCCACTTGTGGGAAGCACGTGCCGCAAGCACCTCATGCTGCTCAGAAATGCAGAAACATCTCAAATATTTGAATTCATTCAGCATCAAGTCGTTCAGAAACAAGCTGGCAACTTACCTGCTTCTTTGCAGCATAGGTGAAGTTGCTGCTCTCTGCCTGTAAACTTCCTGAGCTGATGAGCACAGTCACCCATCGACTTAGAGACATGCTCTGCACTTGTCAGAGCTTCCAAAATGTTTGAGTTATTCCCTTGTATGGCACATCCGTCAGAACAGAAGGCAGCATCCATATGATTAAGGTTTATGAGGTCTGTGTCCAAATACACTGACAGATTCAATATAAATCCCTGAAATGAAATAATATAGACACAGATCTCTCCAGAGATGTACACACTCTGAGAACTTCAAACCCCATCGCTGATGGGTTTAGACTGATTTTTTCAGGGTGCTCTCCGCTAATTTGGAAGTCATTTAATGCCGTGTCATACAGATAATTGATTTGTACTGCAATTTGATATGTACACATTTCCAGTTCTGCACTGAGCATATGAGCTACTCTTGTACCTTTTCTCCCATGAAAATGAGCTGTTTCTATTTCAGCCAGGACCGACTGTGGTTTTCCTGTTGCTATAGTAGGTTTCAAAAGTATGTTAGGGAGTAAAGGACATGGCTGCTGTTCATTCACAGCTTACATATATAGATAAGCACTAGTTCTGATCTGTTACACTACTGAATTAACATTGCCTGTTAAGGGTAACACGGTGTTCTCCTCTACTTGTGACCCAAAGTTGTCTTAGCTTCTCCTGAGCCTCTGCCTCTCAGAATTGTAATTTGCAAAAACAGGGTGAAGATAGGATGTGGATTTCTTTTGTTGATTCACTTGATGAATTTATTGCTTCATAGTCTCTTACTGAAAGTTTAACTGTAAATTTTCTCTTAAGATAACAAAGACAAATAATGGTAGGGATTATTAATATTCATGCAGTGAGATACACAGATGTGTATTAACATTGTTGATGTGCTGAAGATTTCTTTGTGGGTAATTTGAATGAACATCCTTTGTGAAACCACATTTTCTTTTAGTTTTTACATGACAACATAGACATGTAAGGTTTTTTTGGGGTGGTAACGGGATTAAGATTTAGGCAGAAAGTTATGGAATAGGCACACTGAATTTTGTAATGGAAACTATGAGGTTTTCTCTTAACCATGAGGGAAGACCAAATTGGCAGTGGGAGGCCATTGGCCTTCTGAGGTTTTCCCTGGTGGTATTCAGTTCCATATTAAAGTTATCTTCATTTATCCTGTGTATTGCTACTGTACAGAACATTGGTTTGGCAGCTTAGTCTGCTAGTCTTAGACTAGCTAGTCTGTTGGGTTTTTCAAACATGATGTTATTGTCTTCCTCTCAAGCATTATAATTGTGAATTTTAGGTTTTAAAGGTTTTTTTAAGTTTCTCAAAGGATCCTTGGAGGAACTTCAGTTTATGGTGTATGTTGGCTTATAGGATAGATGTTCTGTGACTGCTTCTGAGCTAGACTTGTATTTTCACCATTTCTTTCTATCAAAATCTATTCTATTATCCATTTTTCATATATAGTAATATATTAGTCTTCTCATTAGAAATGTGCAGCCAGCTCCCATTACTCATTCTTATGTTTAGACCATCCCATACTGAGATTCTGAGAAAGTTAGGATGAAGTCCATAAACACCTAAAGTTCAACCTAAGAACCCAGACAATGAAATGTGATTGTAAGGCCATGGACAGAGGTCACTTCCTGCCAAGCACTTGTCAGAGCACTTCAGAAGAGAGCAGGTAAGCAGAGAAGAAAAGGATGCAGTCGCAGCTTTTGTTGAGTTGCTTTCTTTCACATTCTGTTACTCCATTAAGGCTTGGGCAGTGTGTTCTGGGAAGTGCTAATTCTTTACTGAGCTCCAATGAGGAAAAATATGAGACCACTTGCAAACAACTCTTAAGAGGTTATGTGCTGTTGTGGCTCTTCTAAGTCACACTATTTTCAGCTCATTTTTTAAGATAAAATGTCACATTAGAAGTGCTACAGTATGTGCTTTCAAAATGATGATGATTTATATTTTTATTCCTTTCTAGAGACTTAATGGCTACAGAGATTGAAGAGTAAAACCTTAATGTTAGGGTGCTATTTAAGTGCAGCTTTCTAGTGTTCATGAGACACTATTTTTGTACCCAGAGTAATGAACTCAGTCACTGAACATAACTTTTCCTTCCGCTTAGACAAGTTTATTGTATGTATTGTGCATCCACATGTCTCCAGACAAGCAGACGCAAATCCCTCCATGCTATATTGCCAAACAGTTCCAAGCTCAAGTGCAATTAAGGGTCATCACATGCTTGTTTAGTAGAGGCAATAGATCAAAGGCACTTTTATGCAGTTGAGGGGGGATCACTGTCTTGAATGACAAAGCATATGGAAACCATACATTTCTCTTCACCTGCTCTGTTTCATTTAGACTCTCCAGTCTTTGAAAGCCAGTATTAAAAACATCTATCCTCCTACCTCACATGCCATTGCTAAGTTCTTGAATAGATGAAAAGAAGTTCAGTATAACAGAAGATCCTTAAATTGACCACAGTGGTATGTTCTAGTTGAGAAACTTAGCAATGACTTGATCTTTGGTAGGAATATCTGCAAGAAGCTTCCAGCTTAAGCAAGGCACTGGAAGGTTATTCAGACTTTGTATGAATAGTAGTAGTAGACATGGATTGACCAAACATGGCATGATACCCTTGAAGAAGGATTTTACTAAATATTAAAATATTTTAATGTTCCTAGAAGAAGATTGGTATTATGAGGCTAAGAAGGAATATAATTTTCAGTAGGGCACTGGAAACTTGGTTAGATTTTGGAATTTCCTGAGGAGAAACACTGGTATGATGTCTAACAGATAGTGACAGAGGTGATGTCTAAATTAAACATTCATGCTCCTTCACATGGCTATTTGCTGAAATATTTATGTTGGAATATATTTCATTCTTTTTTATGATTAAAGTTTGCACGAAGAATGCATGTTTATTTATGCCTCAGAGATTAGGGTCAGTGCTATGATGTGAAAGGCAACTGATTAGATGCTACTTTGGTTTAACAATTATGTACTGATTTATTCATGTTTCAAGTTTAAAAATATATTATTATTTTTTACTTTCATAAACAAAACTGTGTATCTTGAAATCCCACAGGTTTCTGTAATAGGATCACTATTAGGAGTCAATAAAAAGCAAAGATGAATGAACTATTTAAAAGATAATCCTATGTTACAGATTGTAGTCAGAAACTTAAAAACAAATTACCAATTCTGTAAAGGTTAATAGTGGTAATTGGCAACTGTATTGATGGGCTTGCTTTTACCATAGTAGTTCTTTAGGTTTGATTAACATAGCATTGTGAGTAACAAAAATTATTGGATTTTTGCAGAATTTTCTCATGTATTGAAGCTTAAATATTTTCAAATATTTTGGCCACCAGTGTTTCTGCCAACTGCTTCTCTCTTTTCAGTGACAGGTACCATTTTCAGTTCTGATCTCTATAGGTCTTGATATGAATAGGCTCCTATGGCATTCTTCAGATCTAGTGTTCCCTGAGCATCCACACATACCTAGATATTCTCACTTATTAACAGAAACTTTTTTTGTTTTATCATGTCTTTTTCCCATTCTGAATGCTGCTGCAAATATTTCTTATGTCAGATGTCCCATTGCATTACCTCTCCTTGTTTTATCATACCAGCAGCTTTCCATCTTCTAGCTCATCAGAAACAGCCTTTTAAGGTAGTTTCTGCATTTTCCCCAACTCAGTGCTTGTCTCCTGCTCTGTATCAGGAGATTAGGTGCACATTCGTTTAGCTAATGATGATTACTTCCATCAGCACAGAGTGGTTTTGGCTATTCTTCCACACATAGTGCCCCAACAGAAATTAACCCTGCTCACATATTGTGAGTGTGATTTCGTGCTAGAACTGGACTAATCTAGTGGTGAGCTGCCACTGAAAGGCACAGGTACAGACGTTGTCCTCATCTATACAATAACAGGTAATTTACTTAATACACACAGGGTAATTTGCTGAAACCTCTTGAGGTACCATGAACTTTACATTTTGAGGTATTTACACTTACCTAATTGAAAATTTACCTTGCAGCAGAGATGGGCATAATGGACTGAAATTTTTGTTCTTAAGTTTATGATGTTATCTTTTGTTCCAAGTTGATTCATTTTTCCCTTTTTTGACCTCTATTTGTAGAAAATCTTGTTATTGCTACTTGACTGGAGATTAAGTACTGTTCATAAAATATACCTGTATATTTTAAACATCAGTTTTTTCACTCTTCACAAATAGTTTGAAGAGCTATATTACAAATTCCAGTGTACTTATTAATTCCTATTATAGAGGCTGACTTCACAAATTAATTTTTCTCCACCGTTCTTTTGTCTGACATTTTGACTTGGAGACCCTAGTAATATGTGTATAGTCCATTCACGGCTGTCAGTGTATCATGATGTTGTCCCACAAATTTCATATCCTTAATTGCCCACCTCTCTTAGCACACTGTTGGGGTTTTTTTGTGCCCAACACAAGAGTCAGTATTGAGATGCTTCTAAATGAAAGAATTTGTGTAATTTCCAAGAGATTATTTCAGAAAGATTGTTTGGACACTGAAGATTGGCTACCACAATTAAGTAACTCAAAATAACTGAAGGCAAGATAACTTGAGATTCAGCTCAAGTTTGTGGCTCAAGGTAAATGTCTTCTACAGGCTCAAGTTGCTACTAACCAGAGTTGAAATTTTCTCCAGCTGGTATTTTCTACAAATTCTTGTTTAACTTGAAGACTTTCTTTTGACATTGCAGACATGTCAAGGCTAAACTCAGTTCAATAATTTCATCATTAAACATTTATTTTAAGTTAGGTTCGTTCCTCTCCAGTGTCAGGAGACCAGTCTTCCTGGGCTAGCACAGACATTTTTGAATATCCCCCTAAGTGAGCATTAGCAAGGAATGAATGAGAAATGAGACATTTTGATGTTTTGAAGAGACTGAAGGCAGACAAAATACAGTGTACTGAGGATTTTTATGAAGGAGTGCCAGGGCCTCTACTTGATAAACAAATCCAAATCACCGAGATGAAAAAAGCTTAGTTCTGAAAATAAATGTGGGCTTTTTGTTTGTCAGGTTTTATATATTGTAGCCTGTCCGTTATGGGAACAGATTGTTTTGAATTGGTTTAGGTAGAATTTGCTATTTCTCAAGCAGAGAGATTACCATGAACAGTTTATAGTATTTAACAAAATATTTCTTTCTGTAGAGGAAGATTTTTTTCCAACATGTCTCTGGAATATTGTCATCCATTACGTTTCCTAATATATATAAGAGGAATGAGCAGCTAAAATGGATTATTAGAAATCAAGCTGAAGAAGCCAAACCCTTTTTCTTCACATGGGTGTTCATATTTTATGTTAAGACCAGTTATCTTCCTGTAATTCTTACTGACTTACTGAGGCTTCTGTAAAGAAGATTAAATTTTCTTACAATTGTGAGATCCTATGTGCTTTGATAAGGAATACTTCTTTTCTATAAGTCAGTTGTTAGTAATACAACAATTATTTGATAATATTTCATTCACAATGGCATGCTTAAAATAGTTGCTGCCAAATCATTTTTAAGAAAATAATGACTTGTTTCTAACCTCCCTAAAGAAATAATTATGTAATAAAAACTTACATAACTGACATATTTGTTACCTATAAGTGCAAGTATTCCTTGAATTTTTAAGCAATTTTGTAGGGTTTTATATTTAAATATTGAAACCTATTAAAATTGCCCATGGAGATTTGTGGGAGAGGTTATCTATGGGCCTCTGCTAATTAATTATGATATATTTTACTTCCATGTGATTTGTCACTACTAGTCCTATAAGGACTACGGGAAAAATCATTTGTTTAATCTGACTGGGACCTTGTGGCATTTAATTGTAAGCATAACTGTGATGCAATAAATCCAAATGAATTTGGACAGTGATTAACAGGGAGCTCCTTGATATGGTAATGAGATTAAAAAACCAGTTCCTAAGTGTTTCTGTAGATTTCATTAACATTTTTGCAACTAAACACTTTCTAGGACAAGAGTGGTTGCTTGTTGTTGACCAGTATACACTGCTGATTGAATGTAACCTACATGAAGATATTTCTTTGTGTCTATTTAGAATGTATAAATATTTATTTTTATTTATATATATATGTGTGTGTGTGTGTGTCAATGGAAAATGTACAAAGAAAATAAAATGTGGAAGATTTATGCTGCATTTGAATACAAGGAGCCAAACAAAAATACACTGCAGAGTTAACCTTATTATTACATATATTTAGAAAATTCTAAAGTATACTGGTGAACTGATCACAGATATGTAGTTCCTGCTGTGAAAGCTTATTATCTAAGACACCTGCAAATATTTAGACATCCTCATAGCTTTACTACTGTGAGTAGTTCTACTGATTTTGTTTATTTGTTTGTGTCAGATTAATGCCCAAATTTGTCATTACATGGCACATTTACAACAAAAAAGAGGAAGGAAAAAAATCAGAAGTTTGATATGGTTATTCAGAAAGCATATAGGTTGATCCTTTCAGGTGCTGTGTCATCACATTGCTAGAAAACTGAAGTTTTAAAGAATATATGTATATTTTGGGATTCAGCAGAATCATTGCAAAACTGTAGAGAAGAAAATGAGTACTTCCTTTAAAAGCATCAAACTGCTACTGGACTTCGAGAATTTTTTGCTTGTTTATTCTTGCAACTCCTCTCCTGCTTGTTTTAGTCCATTTCCAAAACTTGTCTCATCTTCCTCTGTGCTGATTTTTAAACAGACTTGATATAATCCCCAATTGTTTGATCATCTTTCTTTTCTTTATTCTCTTAATACTTTTATTGCTGAAAAAAAAAGATTTATTGGAAGAGCTAAAGCCTCATTTTTTGTAAACCAACATTCAACTAGCAATGGTGCATTTTTCATTTTCTGCCCTGGGAAAATGCTTTTCTGTGCTCTAGAAGGACAAATGGTTCAGTTCCTCCAGCTTCTCTGTTCCTCAGCATTAGGATTGCTAGCCAGAGGTCACACTCACTTGTCATTGGAACTCTGTGTTTCACCAGAAGGAATGAGACTGCCACAAAACAGAGACCTAGCAGAGTTCAGTGTTTTGTGACTTAAGAAAAAGCAAGTCTTGATGTGTCACATTTCCCTTTAGGCTCCAGCCTGGGGAAGCCTTTGCGGTGGGAGACGTGGTATTTGGGTGCCTGTTCATCTGTTGATGTTCCAGGAAAGGAGGGTGATACAGTTCAGTGGGACGGGGAACCACTTACTAGGGGTTCTCTCTTAGGGGATGCTGCAAACGTCCAGCTGCTTTTTCTGCCTGTTTGCTGGGGTGTCTGTGTGGAGCTGAGCCTCCTGCTGACTGCCCTCTACAGCCAGCACACCCTCCAGAGGAGGTCTGTTTGTCCTACCTTGTACGTTTGTCCCCTGCATTCCTCGCACCCCTTATTCTGTGTGTCAGTCGCTCCCTTAGCTCCCTCTTGTTTGAGCTGTTCCATGAAATCCTGAGAGAAGGAGCTTCAGTGTTTCTTAGGGCTGCTGTGATGGCAGTCCTGTCACCAGCACAATACAGGTTTCTTTTTTCTGTTTGCTAGCAGTATTATAGAGCGTGCTTTGAGGCATCTAACCCTCCCACAGCTGCAAGGCAGGACCCATGATGTGAGTGGTTTAGCTACTTTTGTTTTGTTTATAATCTGGATTGCAACTTCATACTTGGATTGATTTTTATCTTTGGGGAAGAAAATGTAGATTGTTTTACTAACAATGGGTGAACATTCATACCACAAATGGTGGTGTGACATTTTCTGTTGCTGTCCCCCATGCAGAGCTCTCTTTGCCTTCAGTGGAAGCCCAGATGTAGAAATGACGGTGGGAACTGGCCACAGGCAAAGTTCCGTTTGTCTTGGAATGGGCTGGATTAGAATTTGCAGTGGTGTCCCCTGAGCACTGTGATGCAACAGATTTATTCAAATCAGTAAATGAAGAGTTTTACTGAACTAAATATCAGAAGGTATTGATTGTATAGGACATTTGCTGCCGCGTGCTGTCTGTGTAGAGGTTACTGCAGCTGCCCAAGTCACTGCATACTTTGTGTTACAGAATTTCATCAGCAAGGGTTGGAGTATTGACAGTTCCATGCCAGCTGAGGTCCTGGCACCTACAGAGGTGGGATTAAACACATACTGATGGAAGTGCTAAAATCTGTAACTCAGCTGTGGTTAAAGTAGTGGTTAAACAGCCAACAGTTCATTGTTCTGATTACAGCCATTAATTTAATGCAATCTTCTTTGCAGTGACATCACCATCATTATTTCAGGCTGTTTGCAAGCTCAAGAACATTGTCATAACTTTGCAAATTGTTTTCATTTCATGGCTATGAAGGTTTTCCTTGTGACCACCAGAGTCAGAGACACATTTCTGAAGAAAGCCTAGATGTTGCAGTTAAATATTGCAGCAGAGAGTGAACCCTGCATCAAATTCTGTTTCCGTGTTTTCATGGAATATGCAGAACAGTGTGCAAAGGTTGCACAACAACTGTAGTCTAAATGTGGGGTTTTTTTCTTTTTTCTGCTGAGAGACATACAATAAAGGTGCTGGGAGCTACCTAGACCTGAGAGTTGCTTAATAGCTTGTGGGAGCAGCTACTTGCCAATTTTAGAGCATCAGTCTATCTGACTTAACCACATGTAGACTTACTGGCAGGTCTACTCAAATCAGTGGTGTAATTATTTACTTCTTAAAGAGAAAACAGGCTTACATTATAATGACCTTACAATAACTTTCAGTTTTATGTGGAGAAAAATAAACAGTTGTCATTTCCTTGTTATTTTGAGGTTTGAGCCTTTACCACAAAGGTTTTAAATATTTACTAACTACTATGTTCTCTGAAATTTCTCTCTTTAAAAATACAATGAATTTATTCAAGGAAATCCTTCTGCTGCACCAAGCTTCACAATCTTGATTATAGGAATAAATATAAATTAATATCTTACCCCACCATTTTCATTATTATTACATGAGGTTTAATTCGTTCAAAATGTTTATTTTTAGTATTTAAGCTGCCAGTTAAAATTTCAAAATACAAGGCTTATTTTTTTATTTCTGATACAGCCATGTTCCTAGAAAAAAAGTATTTTTGGCATTGCAAGAAAAAATAAGTTTGCCAGTCTCATATCTGAAAAATAGTTTTTTATCAGAATGCTTCCCGGGTGTTTAATTTTGTTGATATCAGGGAAACTGAGTAATGAAGCATTTACTTATTTCTATTTTGTTAATGTTTTGGGGTTTTTAATATGAAACAAAGAGGAGAGAGTGTTATCATTTACTCAAATATTAATTGCTCTCTGTTTTTGTTTCTTTGCCTGATGTAGATGATTGGTAACTCCATTTTGCCTTTTACACCTTTTTATGTATTTCTAGTAGTTACTCTGAGATCTTGAGTACTCAAAGGATATAAAAAGAGAGGAAGCAGTAATTTGTGTAAATGAGAGAGAAGACAGCAATTCTGGGACTGTAGTAGGGCACTAATGGTCTGGTGTATCTGGCTGTAGGAATTTTAAACTTCAGAAGTATATTTATAAAGCAGGAATTGCATCAATTTCTAGTTTCTTCTAAATGTGTGACTCCTAAAATAGTAAATAGTGATGCTTTTTCCTGGGAAATGCCATGATTTTGCCCATTTTTATTCCAAATGAGATTGGAAAGTTGAAATATCCTTTTGTTTTGTTTTGTTTTGTTTTTCCTTCACTGAAAAGGAAGCTCTGCAGAGTTTTGGCCTGGGAACACTAGAATGTTTGGGGTTGTTTGGAAATCCTGAAATTAAGCTTTCCAGTGTTGCCAAAGAATGTCGAACTATTTCATTCTGGTTAGACCTTTTATTTTCCCAAATTGCTACCTGGCTCTGTGATAGTTGCACGGATAACATGGAGTCTTGCTGCTGGAACAACTGAAGGAGTTTGGCTTCCCAATAATGCAGTTCCACGATCCATCACATCCACCGAGCCAATGACAGAGTTTAAGATAAGACCTGGAATTCAGCCACTTTAGTTAGGTCTGGCAGAGAAAATGTCACTGTGCAGGCGTTGGCTCATCATGGCCAAAGAGTCTAGACTATGGGAAAGAAACTGTGAGCTCTTCCAAAAGCCTCTGTGTCACGTGAGCCAAGTTTGGAGAGTTTGTCTGATTCCTGCCTGTGCCAGATGAGGAATGTTCACACATGTTTTGCCATTTCTGCTGCAGGATTTCTGCAGAAATTTTCCTCTAACAGGAAAGCAGGAGCCTTGGCAAAATACATGGAGCAAGAAAGGTGGGAATCTAACAGTAGCATCTTAAATCACTTAAATCATTTGCCATGCAGACCTATTCTCAAGATATTGTTGGATAAAAATTCTCTTTTTCTCTGCTACTCCTCCCATAGGAAAATGAGAGCACAGTATCTGAAACTGAGGTATCTGAGTACCAAAATGAAACTTTTAGTTTTGCTTCAATGCCTAGTCTGTTTTAGCTGAAGATTAAATTAAGGCAAAATTAAAAACTCTCAGTAAATTTCATAGCTGGCTTAGCACAAAGAACTTCACAGTATTTGGAATACTGTGGTATAGATAAAATTTAAATTTGTATTTGCAACTTATAGAATTAAAATAAAATCTTCAAACTTCAAAAACCATATGCCTTCCATTACCCCCTGACACTGCATAAGCAAAGGCCCCTCCCCATGAGGAATTGTGTGTCCTGGCTTTATGAAGTTTCAAAACCTTTGCTGAAATAGTACAGAAGTACTTGCCAAACATATAAGAAATGATAAAGAGTTTATTTGCAATGCTAGATTTCCTTCTAGTCTGGATAGTCATCATGTTATTTTTTCCTGAAGTGAAAGTGACAAGTAAATAATAGTAAAAGTTGACGGGGAAAAGATAACAGCCCTCTTCGTGGTGGTGTTGTGTGTTGTGCTGTGGATTGATCACAGGTAATGCTGTTTTGGGCTGGAGATGGACGTTGAAAGTAGAAACTTCCCCCTTTGCTTTTGTCATCACACATTCTCAGTTCATTATCCAAGATGTGTGAACTGAGAGTTGTATTCCCGGAGCCCCAAATATCACTCTGTAGGTTTTAGCATCTCAGTATAGGTCAAGAGGTATATGCAGTGTACTAAACTGGGAATTGTGCGGTGGGTGGTTGTTTTGGTCTTGGTAATAGAAAATGCAAATCATTTTGGGTGGGGAGGGTAGGTATATTTTTGTACAGAGCCCAATACTAGCAAGTAAATATTTACCTTGGAGTGGTAATGTCACGTTACCGTGCTATTTCATTGTAGGATAAGTAAAAGGTAAATGTTTGCTTTTCAGTTACCCTCCCCAGAGCTTTTAATATAATACTGTTTAAAATCCTTATTCATATCATAAAAAGGCAGTTTTCTCTTTTTACAGAGGAAAAACCACAAAGACAACAGCAATTCAAGCTTCCCTCAAGCCTCCACCATAGTGCCCATCCCACAAGAACAGCCTCTAACACTCTCCTTGTTAATGTTTGTTGTCCTCAGCCCCTCTCCCTCAGGTGCTGGCATGGCTGTCAGTGGAAAGAGTTTTGGTGGTTGTTTTTCTGATAGGGACTTCAATTGGAAGTGGATTTCTGCCTCAAAGGCTTGTCACTCAGCAGTGACTTGTGCCCATTTTTGCCTTTTTTTGTTTTTGCTGTTGTCTTGTTGGGGCCTAATGCAGAATCCTACTGCTTATTTTGTAGATCCTCGCCTGCCTTTTGTAGTTATCTGGACTATAACAAATGACTGAACCAAGTTTGTCTTCAACAAAATTGAACTTGATACCTTTTAGACTTGCTCTACATGCAAAAATGAGATGAATTTAGGGTGCGCCAGTCACAATTAGAACAGATACTCCAGCTATATTACCTTATTAGATACACTTCTTTCCTACCCATAGAAGACCGTGAATGGTCAGTCATCGTTGCAGCTCTTGCGAGCAATTTGCCCTGTCTTTTGACAGAGGTGGAATTTTATTTTAGGTGACTTAATCATGGAGTCTTGGTAGAAGTGAGAATAACAATAGAATTCTGGTCTCTGACCTTGTCAGTGCTGATAACCCAGGCTACACATTCAGATTTCAAACAAATGAAAGTTTCTGTCAGTAATCCTGCGCGTGATTTCCACAACTTCCTTGACAGGAGTATTGAGACAAGGAAGCTTCTAAAAACTTCTTTGGAACAATACTGAAAGATGAAGCTATCTGCAGGGGAACAGGTTATAGTGAGGGTGAATCCCAGCATGGTGAGGGTAGCAGATAGTGATCTACAAAAAAACAATAAGGGTATTGCCAAAAGCAGTGGATGGAGGATGTTACTGTGTTTTGGCACAAGATGTGGTAACTGGAAGTAAACCAGGAGTAGGTTTTGAGTGCAGAGCTACTCGGGAATTGTTATATTTGTGTACAATGTTTATTTGGTAAGCTTTATGGTCAACTTCATTACTCTTCATTTTATTCATTATTATGTCACTGAGCAGTAACTTGTTAAAAGATTAAAAGTTCCAATTGGTTGCTCATGCCTAGGGTATGTAAATGCTTTGCATCTCCCATAATTTACTGACATTCTGGCAATTTGCACTTAAATAGTTTATGCACCCACATATACTTGCACACCAGCACAGTGCAAGTCCATAAATTAGCTGAGTATAAAGGACCTAATCTTACAGTCCTGATGCACACAAATAGCTCTCTTGTTTTTTTGGACTTGACTAGTTTTAAATGTCTGTAAGAGAGGTCCTCGGAGAAGAGCAGTGGCTTTTTCACAGCTAAAAACAAATAAAGCTCCTGTAAAATCCAAGGTGCAACAGTTAGTATGGAATTTCTTTTGATCAAAAATTTCATTGAACCAGCTTTTCAAATAGATCACCTGTGTTTATACATGTGCACAAATGCACATATGTGCACACATGATCATAAGTGTAGATCACTCTGTCTCCACATATACATATATTCTCAGGCATACAATTTTAAGTCAAGATATTCCAACGTATAATTTTAAATCAAATTTTACCCTTCCCATGTTCCTCTAATTTGCATCCAGCTTTACAAATACTGCTTGTGAGTAGTGATAATTCTTCTGTTACAAAACTGTTTTTAGACAACGTGCTGCCATGTCCTCAAATCTAGTACAAATGCTCACATTTTGAATCCTTATAGGCCGCAGTTTCACGAGCACAGATTTATTAAACTCTGCCTTAAAGTCTAGAATAAAGTGTCAAACAGAGTAATTATTCTCTCCTTAGAAAACAGATTATTTACTCAAACAGACCTGCAAAATCATGCAGTACAGCATGAACTTGGATAGTGCAAGGCTGGTATGACACTGCGGCCTTTTCTCACTAAGCTAAATTACAGATTTGGCCATAAAAGCAGATTGTTCAAAATTTATGAAGTGCTTTTATACAATTTACTGGCCTTTATTTGGGCCCCAGGTGTTCTTCTCTTTGGAATTTAAAAAAACCAAAACAAACGACTTTGTCGTTTAAAACTTGACAGAGATCAGATCTCATAAGAGATTTTGGAGATTACTGTAACAAAGATGTGTCTCTTAAAAAAATGAAAATTACTTACTTTTATTGAAAACTATTTTCATTTCATGACTTCATTGTATTGGAAGTAGAAAGTGAAATATATTTGTATATTTTGTTTACTGTATAATCATGCATGGTTATGTTTCTTTACAAATATGGGATGAAGTCCTGTCATACCCAACCTGTAATGGAAGAAATAGAATGTGAAATTGAGTAAAGAAAAGTGAATTACACAGATTTTTTTCTCAAACTGCAGAAAACAGAAAAGTTTTGATGACTTTGGAATTTTTTAATTGATCAAAAATTTTAACTGTTATTACATAATACTAATTCTTACATCGAGCACCCAGTTGGAAATATTTTGCCACTCTTCATTAGCGCAAAATTTCTTACATCCAATGGAAGCAATCTGCTTATAACCATGTTAACCTATTGACATGGGATAGTTTAGCTTTAGAGGGATGAGTAATACCTTTGTATTCCATCACCCATTATTTTCCCCGAATTTATCAGCCAGTCTGATAAGAAATTATCCTCTCCAATACTACTTTACACAAAGGTGACATTTTCTCTAGAGGCACTTCTGGGGAGTGAAGCTGTGTTGTTTTAAGGTTGCATCAGAGTGAGAGCAAGGTGCTTCATTTTGTACCTTCTGCCATTGTTTTATGTTTCTCGAGTGTCTTTTCAGTACAAGCTTTTTCAGTGAGCAAATTACCACTCGGAGGGTGAAAGCCGTGGTCAGCTTCTCTTGTGTGTTTCTCAGAGTGTGATAGTTCTTTGGTACCTCACTGTGGTACTTGCCAAGGTTAGGTTAACCTTTTCCTACATTACCTGATAAACCTAAAAAATAGGCATTTTTTTTTTACCAAGTAAATGCATAATTTTCTGGGTTTTGAGGACTTTGAATTTTGAATGAGGAAGTTGTTTGCTTTTTTTTCTTTTTCCTTTTTTTTTTCCTCTTAAGTGTAGTAGTTCAGACCGTGTCTTTTTCCCTCTAATCTGCATACTAATTGTTTGGAAAAGAAGGTGTAAGTGCAAGACTTAAAGCAGTGGCAAGGAGTGACAACGTTATCATTTTTTTTTTACTAAAATTATCAAAGTTTCTCCTTTTGACTTAAAGGGGCAGAAAAGATGGTCAGTCTCCCAGTATATAAATCCTTTCTCTCAGATAAACTCAGAGACCATTCCACATAAACTAATAGTGAATGTCAGGGGATAAGCCATTCCAGCTTAGATGAGAACCAAGCACTTTTTTTTACTGGCATGTAAAATAACTATTGAAATCCTGAAGTCAGTTGTGAAAATGCCAGGGATTTTTTGGAACGAGCATAAAGCCCTCAGGGATTTGTGGCAAGAAATGATTCTGCACTGGTCAGTGAAATACATGAAAAGTCTTGACAGTCTTCTGCATGTGGATTTTCCATTTGTCTATAAGCAGAAGTTTTCAGAAAAAAACAAAGCCAGAAGTATCTCTGTCATTTATTACCATGCAAAATAACATAAAGGAATGTGAAACCATCAGAGTCCTGAGAACTGAGGTCCAACCAAGCTGTTACTTGTGATTTGAAGTTAGTAATCAGGTAGATTTCTCAGGTGGTCTCTTTTCTCCTAATTCTGTTTTCTTGCATTTAATTCTTTATGCCTAAGAACTGGGGGGGCAGAATTTCTCTCATTTTTGGGTGCTGATGTAATTATTCAGCTGCAATTACAGGCAGTGGGATTCGGGAAAAGCGGAAGTATTTGTTGTTTGTAGGGAATAACTTCTTTTTAGTAAACCTTTTAGAAATGCACTGCTTTTTGTTTTAAAAAGAGTTGTAGAAGACAACTGAAATGTAGTCAGACAAATTGGTTGTACTTCTGTTATCACTTCCAGTTGGTAGTAGCTGCAAAAATGCTTTTGTTTCTGTCCTGTCCATCTCTTCTTCTTTCCCTGCCATACCTTTCCATCTTACACACACTCATATCCACACTCTTTTCTTTCTTGAACAGAAATGTACTGGCTTTTAGTTTCCCAACTTTAAATTGATTAGACCACATTAATTTTTAAATAAGTGTCACATATCCTTAACCAAGCACTAAAAGGTTGAGAAGGCTTCACGGTGTAAAAGCCTGATCCAAAACTCAGTGAGAAGAATTTTAAAAATGCGGGCTGCCCTTCATTAGCCCTCATGATATCTCCTGACAGGCAGTGTGTGTGTGCTCTGCCATGCCAGGCCAGGGCAGGACCAGCTGCCATGCACCATTTACCCTCTGTCAGCAGCTTCACTCGCAGCCCGGGCAATACTGCACACACGAGTCTGTCATGCGTCAGCATCAATTAGGCTCAGTTTGCTGTGCTTGGGAAAAGCAACAGCCCTGCTATTAACCATTTTATTTCTCCCCACCTACCCCAGTCATCATCTGAATCCCCCAAGAGAACTGTTGGATTTGGCAAAAGTGTGGCCGTGGCTGTTCTTGCAAGCAGCAGGTTTGTTTTAAAGTAATGCACTAATTGAGGTGAGTTGGCTTCGCTGCAAGGAGTTTGATTTATTGGTTCTATTATTTAAACAGGGAAGTTAGATACAGCCTGTGCACTCCCAACCCAGTCAGATTTTCCCTTTCACCTGCTATGAAGAAGTGTTGATGTCTGTCTGTCTGTCTGGACACATATATATATACCTGTGCACATGCACACACAGATTGTAAGCTTTAAACTTAGCACAAGGCCAAAGTGCTAAAATATTTCATTAAAACTGTATCTTGCTGTATTATATACTCAACATGTTTCTAGTTTTCCAGCTGTAGATATGCCCTTGCGTTTTGTATTGTTGTTTGAATTGATTGTTGCTCAAATTCCCCCGACTTTTTGAGAAACCAACATGTGAGGTCATGCCTAAATTTGAGTCACTATTTTGTGGCTTTTCACCGCTGTTATGAAGGGGGTGGGGGGCAAGAAGACCACCCATGGTGTGTCCTCATGGGCAAATGGGTTCAGTGATGTGCAATGAGTGCTGAGAGAACAACCTCTTCTGGCAGAGTTTTCAAGCACTTCCCTCCTTCCCCCCCTCCCCAAAATACAGCTTCTTCATCCATGTAAGTGTAGAACACCCATGATTGTTTATATAATAAAAGAGCTACTGTGTACTTTAGTGGATAGTTAAAGACATTTTCACAGGTCTGTATCCACATGGGATTTATGGAGACTTATGGGCCTGGTCAGTTTGTAAAATCATGATAGCCCAAGAGACTGTTGTCAGATGTTGGTAACAAGACAGTGTTTGAAAGGAATCAAAACAATATAAATCCTGTGAGATCTGTGGCAGCAGGATGGGTTCTAATGGAGAGGAAGACAGGGTCGACCACCACACAAGAGAACAAGGAGAAGAAAGTGTTTTTTCTCTTTCAAGCTTGCAGCACCAGCAGGGGTAAGCAGGTTTCTAAAAAGAATCTCATCAGCGGATCAATCCAGTGTAACAGATGGAGTGCACAGATATTGTCTATCAGACTTCCATTGCATATGGCAAACAAATACATTGTTGCAACTGTTCGCGGCAAAACTTTCCCTTTTTTAACATCATAATTACCAAGAGTTGAAAAGAGCTGTGGGTTAATGATTTCCTAACAATAACTATGGGGGGTTTAGGGGATAGTAACTTCCCCAAGGGATACATTAGCCAGAGATACAAAGTCTTTGAGCATCTTGAATGCAAGGGTTTGGATCTGCAGAAATAACTGCCTATAGCAGTGCATTTTGAAAAGTGAAAATTTTCTAGGAGAGGGGACTGGACTGGATCTTCATCTGCTGTAATTGGCAGGTTTGCATTGAAGACAGTGGGGGAAAACCAGTCCTTACCAGCTAAAAGTTTTGAGCTTTGTTGCCTTTGTCAAGCCATTTTTCAAACCATTTGGGATGTCTGAGAATGGTTCAGTGTATGCACAATTACAGGCAAGGTGTGAGTCTATGAATTAATTTCCCTGTGTTACTAGTATTGTTGGTTTTATTTAGAAGTTAGTTTTGTTCAATTGTTGATGTAAAAATCAAAGTCTGAGTGTAAATATTCTAGAATTGTAGAATGGTTTAAGTTGGAAGGGACTTTTAAAGATCATGAAGTCCAACCCCAAATATGTCATGGAGTCTCAGCATCTTCTGCACTGATTCCTTAATCCTGGAACAGAGAGAATGAAAGTGAAGTAATGAATGTATCTTATTCTTGGTGTTGGTCCACATGCAATAGGTTTAGAAGGATGGGTATCAGGAATTAAGTGGCTAACCTTTTAACAAGAACATGTTACAGTTGATTTTTGTAAATAAAAGTTGTTGGGCCTAGTAAATAGTTGACAACTAATAGATGATTGTTTACTTACCAGTTAGTCACAGCAAGTTTGGACAGATAATTTGAAAAGTTTCTCTAGGCTCAAACAAGCCACATGAGCGACAGGGTGGGTTAGTTCTTTGATGTAACTGGAAAAGGACTGGACAGATTGGGAGGCCCAACTCAGTTACCCAGCAATGCAGAACTGTGGCCACTTGAGATGGCACAGGGCGTCTCCCATCTTTTTGCCAATCCAGAAGTCTCCCAAAGATCCTTGATCTGTAAGACTGACCCCGTTGAGGGTGTCTTGAATAATATGACTGTAGAGACCAAGGAAAAAGAATCAAGATCTGGATCTTGACAAAATTATTTCAGTTCTAGATCTACTATGAAGCCTCTCATTATTGCGCGTTAAACTTCCCAGTCTTTCTGTGCCTATGTTGCCCAGCTTCTCAAGGAAGCTGTTTAAGGCAGGGTCTAACTTTTTATCCCTTGAGGAAAGTATGATTTACCTAGTAAGACTGAATGACTACAATTACACATGATTGAGGAGGTTTGAGAGTGATTCTGTGCCAAAAAAATCAAGCATCCAACAAAAGAATTATCACATCTACTTTGACCTTAAGTATCATCGAGTTTCTGGGTAATACTGTTATTCACAATGTTTCTGATGTTCAAGGTTTAGCCAGAGGAAAGAAGGATTTTGAAAAAGTTAAGTGAAAAGTGCAAATGTTTGCACAGTGTCTAAAACAACAGAATAGCATGTTTTTCAGCATGTATTACATTATTCATTATTTTTAACTCATGCTCTAAGCTTGCTGTATTTCATCAGTACTTGAGCCACCTCAAATTAAAATTGCATTCAGAATCAGCTCTTATGGAAAGCTCTCACCCTGAAGCGTTTTTTCATTTTAGTCTCCTCTTTGGTTCCAAGAATTCTAAAACAAAATCCAAAATAGCGTTTACACCCTTGCTTCCTCCTAAATACCTCATGTCCTTCTGGGCCTACTTTCTTTGCCCACTAGCCCTGTAATTCTAGCTCTGCAGGAGCCCTGGTGCCTTTATAGTATCATTACCAGCCTTCACATGTCTGTCTAGCTACTGAATAACCTTGCTTCTGGGAAGAAATAACTACAGACCCAGCCATGCCACCCATTCTTTATATGCCTGTTAATTGGACCCTGCCTTCCTTTTGTCTCCCAAAAGAATGAAGGTTAGCCGTCACTCCCTGAACACCTCTTGCCCCAAGAAAAACATCTATGATTTGCCTTATTTTCTCACAAGACCCACAGACCCCTTACCCATAATCTTTATGAGAGAGATGTGGAAATAGGTAATCACCTAATACTGCGCAGTTCTTGTCACAGCCCTCAAAATAGGAATGCAAGCTGTGCAGGGAGCATCTTGCACCCAAAAGTACAGTTCTCTAATCACAGAAGTACATAAAAATATCTCTTAGGGGATGCATTATGGGGTATTTGCCGTACCTTTGAGTGCTGTGGATCCAGGCCCTGTCATGCTCACTACCCTGTGAAGTGTGATGGTGTCAGGGTACCTGTGGCTTATGTAAATACTCACAGAGAACCCTCCTGAAGGCACGGGCAAACCTGCAATGTGTGTAAAGGAGGGCTGAGAGGGTCCTTCTGGAATTAACTATTCTTGAACAGAAGTTGTGCTTTTTCAGAAACCGCCTCTGTGGAGACACAGGAGTTAGTGATGAGTGACTTTGCTGAGAATTCTTGTCCATCCACCAGACAGGGCAAAAATTTCTTGCCAGAGGCAGTGTGTTTGGAGGGTGAGCTTGATAAACTGGACAGGTACATGACAACATCATTAGGGACGTAAATAAAAGATTTTAAGGAAAACCATGATAACAGGAGTCATAAATTAATGGTCAGGTGTTGGCAGAATTTCAGTAAAGGAAGTAAGTGAGCTGTGTGTGGTATTTTTGGATTATATGTATGTATGTAAATATACATTATGTTGTGATTGAAAGGAGAGCAAGTAGGCTTAGCATGAAGGGGTTGTTTTAACCAGTTTAAGTTGGTTTTGGTCCTACTAATGTAAATATTTATTCTCAAATGACATCAAAAAAACAAGGATACAAATTTAGCAAATAGACTTTTTTCCAGAGGAGCCAATGTGATTATGAAAGGGAATTTGACTGAAGATAACAGAAAGAGCGTTAGCACTTTCAGGAGGACTATGCTGTTTCTGAAATAAATTTTGATATATTGTAGCCAGACATCTACCTTCTACATCTGCTTGCCTCAAATCAGATATTTTGTTACCTAGTAATAGTGCATCCAATTATTCTCAAGGATAAAAACCCCTACCATTTATGAAACAAAAGGTTATTTTGAGACTTAGTAAAGATTTGGCTTAATGAATAACCAAGGTACCATTATGTATGTACTTTATTCTGAAATACCATTGAAATAGTAATATTAAGCTCCCTTTGTTCTCATAATCCTTGGTTTGAAATACAAATGGAATTTAAGATGTTAGGTTGGTGGGTTTATTCAAAAAAATGGAGCTTAAAGGAAGTTATTCAGCAATGATCTAGTAGTACATTCCTGTTACAGATAAAAAGCATGTGTACCTTTCCAAACCCATTTTGGATCTGAAGCCAAGTGTGGTTCAGCAGGAATTTAAAAATGAGGCTATATTGGGAAGCAAATGCCCCCAGTGGAATAGCTTCTTAACAATTTCCATCTTTGCAAACCTTAACCAGTTTACTTGCAGTTCAGTTGTATAAAGTAGGAAACTCATAGTTCTGCAAACAGTCCAAATGAGATTGACAAAGCCTAAGAAAATTATTAAAGGTCTCAGAAAAGCCCTGGAGTTCTGTAGCTTCTGGTCTGTAGTAGTTAAAATGGGAATTTCATGTTTATAGCCTGAAAGTTGTAAAGTTTAAAGTGAAAAATAGTACACAGTAGTAAGGCCAGGTCTGTACAAGCGTCTTTACTTGTGAAATAACTGTAAATAGCAGGTTGTATTTGTGTGATGGGAATAGAAATCCCATGATAAATGAAGTTGCAAATAGCCTGAAATCTCAGTGGAAGTGGTTAGCTGGAAAATTAATCACAATTAGAATTTGACAAAGCACAAGTGGCAAATGAGTTGCATTCCTTCTTCCTGAAGGAAGTTGTAGAGGAAATATGAACACCTGATGTAGAAATGTTTGCCAGGTCATTGAGTTCAAGAGAAAGATCAGGAGACCAGAATGCTGAAAAATTTGGCTTGAATGCTTCATTATGTATATTTCAATGACCTCCAAATAGCTTAAATGTGTGTTCAGAAGTGAAACAACATATAAACAAAATGGGGGGGGCGGGGAGGATTACCATGAAACAAGACAGCAGGTAGGAAAAGTGGACACAATTTATCTCTAGTGCAGAACAACTTGTAGAAGGGAGCATTGGTCTAGTGCCGGGGACGGAGACAGGAGATCGTGGGCTCCAATCTGTTCCAAGCCACCGACGCTCTCTGACCCAGGCAGGTCACTTGACTTCTTTGTGCCTCTGTCAATCCAGCTGGAAAATTGGGTAACAAAAGCGAGACCTTGCTGAAAAACAGATGCTCCGTCAGAGTTGAGCTTTCCTGGGTAAACAAATTGCAAAACATTGATAGATACCATAGTAAAACTTATATGAGTCTATGGTGTCAGTAAGGAAGAATGAGTGATGTGGGAAAGATCCAGCTGGCAGTGCTGGATTATTGAAAAAAGCGATTTTTCTCCGAGTTCACAGGTGAAATAAGGAGCTCATAGGATGGACACAAAACTGGCTTGTGTTGAAAATCAGAAACTGGGAAAGACAAGGGTGCTTGGAGCCAATGCTGCTTAAGATCTGGTTTCAAATTGTCCAATGTGTGGGATAAAAGTGGTCATTTATTCCTTATGGTGAAAGTTTAAGTGCTAAAAGGCTCTCTGGGAGAAGAGCATCCTGTAATTCATGGTCAGATATCTGGATGGGAACATCAGAGACTGCATGTAATTCACTGGTCTTGCATTAGAGGAGCATTTCAAAGCTTTAAGGGGACCTCATTTGAAATCATACAGCCTTTAATATATTTTCTTTTTTTTTTTTAATTTCCCATGAATTTACATCTCAGTCTTGGATCTCAAGTCCTTCAGAAACATGTGTTATAGAAGCCAACTGCATAGGCTTTGAAATCAAACTAAATCCATGGAATCAGGTTTGGTTGGAGATACAGCACTGTGTGTGGAAAAAAAGGATAATAGAGCATAAACTCCAGATCCCTGGATTGCAGGAGTATGACACGGCAGCATTTAAAAAATGCTTGGCAGAGGAATGTATTAATTGTACTTTTTAAAATTACTTTTTCAATATGCACAAAAATCTAAAGTACATAAATTTGATATGAAAAATGATGCTGATGTTGACTTTTTAAAGGGAAAATATCTCTGGGTGTAGTATAACAAACAGGCCCCTAGAAAAATGATTCAGAAAATTGAAGTTAATTTCTTGGCTCTGGTAATAGTAAGTGAGTGCTTTGCCATGCCATTTTCTTTCTTTTTACCTCCATTTCCCTCCTGGAAATTGAAAATGAGGATTCTCACCTCTTTGTACAGAACTACTGATGAAGAACATCAGGTAAGAATTAGAATGAAATTAAATCTAGTGTTGTTCGTGTTTCACTGTAATAAACTAGGAAGCAGCCCCGTGTTATTAATTTTGTTGTGTAATTTGTATTTTTGTCCCACTGACTGATGTACACTGTGGCAGAGGAAAAGAGCAGCTACATGTTTGCTCCTCAACTGGAGAATGAAGGACATTGACTACACACTTGACTTTTTCTGGCAAAGCTACACATAAAGTGCAGCACTGACAGCCTTGAGATACTTGTTCAGCATGAGTTTTGCCACATTTAAAGATTTAAATAAACACCCAAAACCTGCTGTTCCATAGTAGCTTGGGGTGCATTGAAAACAGTTGTTCTGGCCTTTCTGATACTTGGGATGGGACAAGGTTGGCTTGAAGACTCCAGATGCTTAGAAAGGTCTTGAGCAGGATGAAATACTGTGTGCATCCTAATCCATGAGCCTTAGGGTGGCAGATTATTTTGGAAGGAGAAATACTGAAAAGTCACGCTGGTATTTAAGTAGGAAAATATTTCCAATAATACAATATGGTTTTTAGGATATCTCCAGCAAGTCATTAGTTTCCTGCCCTTGTACTTAGTCTTGGCAAGGAAACTTTTTTTGTTGGGAGATGTGTTATTATGGCAACAATGGAATTGCTTTGAGAAGCATCCAAGAGCAATCTCAAAACCTGTACAGAAAAATGCTAACTTCTCTGGACACAATAAGACTGGTGTTTTCTAATTCTGCAACCATGTTAAGACTTGCCTGTCTTGTGGGCTGCTGTGTTGTGGGGTGAAGCCCTGTGTTCTGGTCACACAAGGAAGTGTGTGTGTTTCCTGAGGATACACTGCACTGTCAGACAGGCCATGGGAGCACAAAAGGAGTGAAAAGTCAGAGGCAATAAATACATTGAGTTCGTAGATTTTTATATGTTTATATGACTTTTTTCCCACCGTTAGTAATAAGTCTGTTCTTACTTGCCCTGTAAATGCACCAACTTCTTAACTTGTTGTGTGTCGTTTTGTCTGGGATAAAGTTAATTTTCTTTATGCTGTATGGGAGTCTGTTTTGGATTTGTGCTGAAAACAGTCTTGATAATATGGAGATGTTGCATTATTGCTTAGCAGAGTTTACACAGTATAAAGTCTTTTCTGCTCCTCACCTTGCACCACCATTGAGCAGGCTGGGGGGGCACAGAGACCTGGGGACACAGCCAGGACAGCTGAGCCCAACTGACCACAGGAATATTCCATGTCTTATGTTATCATGCTCTGCACATAAAGCTGGGGGAGGAGAAGGAAGGGAAGACATTTAGAGATGTGTTTGTCTTCCCAAGTGGCCATTACACACAATAGAGCCCTGCTCTCCTGGAGATGCCTGAACACCTGCCTGCCCATGGGAGGCCCTGAATCAATCCCTTGTTTTGCTTTGCTTTTGTGTGTGTCTTTTACTTTCCCTGTAAAACGGTCTTTGTTACAATCCCTGAGTTTTCTCATGTCTCCTCTTCTGATTCTCCCCTACAACCCACCAGGAGAGAAGTGAGTGAGTGGCTTCATGGGGCTGAGTTGCCAGTTAGGGTTAAAGCATGGCACCCAATGTGGGGCTCGAAGGGTTTGAGATAATAACAGACTGACCCAGAGCATATTACAAATAATTTATATCTGTTAATGGTTGAGGGTCATGATACTGATTCATCTGTTCTTGATATTAGTTTATCTGATCTACATCATGAGCTTTTTTTCACTGTACATGTTAAAGATTGGTGTTGGGTTTTCAGTTTGCTGTGCTCTGTTACTGATTTTTTGCCCAGAAGAGTTGTTGTTAAAACACTGACCTAAGCTTAATCTGGTATTTGGCTCTGTACTGAAGCCACTACTGTACTCCGGGTACCATCTCATGCAGACAAGTAGGAATTGGCATTCTTTCATTGAGAAATTTTGTTTTGCTTTGTTTTTGTGGAGGAATCATAGAATTGCACCTTTGCTACCTTTCTCCATGATGTTTTCTCTCTCTTTACAAGACCTTCTCAGTACCTTGAACATCCTTGGGTAGTTAAAATACTTCTATTGGTATTTCCTAGCAATAATGCTTTGGTTCTAAGATTAACAAGTCGTTTAGGAGTATGGCCCAGGCTTCATGAGGGGATGGCAATGGTAGGCACAGCATGTGGGAGAATATAGGCAGGTGTCTAGAGAATTTCTTACCTGCAGTGGTCTAGAACTTTGCTCCTGAACAATTACAGGATCCTGATGAAGTGATAGAATGCTTGGGGGAAAGAAGTGCTAAGGCCATTCCAAAGGGGTGCAACTCAGAACCAAAGAATTCTTAATGCTGGAAAAGACCTTTAAGATCATCAAGTACAACCACTGCCCACATGTTCACTGCTAACCCATGTCCCCAGGTGTCACATCCACATGTTTTCTGAACATTTCATGGGACGGTGAAACCTTTTGCACTGTGCTGGGCCCTGGCCTGCCCCTGCCAAACACTGCTCTCTATTATGCAGTCTCTCCTGAGGTCTGCAATAACAAAAACATCTCTGTAATATCAACACTGTTAACAGGACAAATCGCAAACACAGCTCCATATCAGCTACTATGAAGAAAATTAACTCTATCACAGCCAAAACCAGAACCGCATGATTAAGTTCCTAAATACAGGCAGTCAGAATGAGAGGGTGTTTTTGTAGTTACAAGGCAGAGAGCTGTATTTGGTCACAAGGAGTGGTGTTCAGTTTGCACCTCTGACACAGACATCCCAAGCGATGCCGGTCAAATCATTTTATCTCTGAGTCTTTTTTTTTTTTAAGGACTAGGATATCAGACAGTTTCTTCAGAGATAGTTGTGTTCTCTCTGTTGGTTTTCAGCTGTCAGGGTCTGGAGTGGGCTTTATCCAAGTATATTTTGTGATACCTAAGACAGTATTGCTCCTATTTTGTTTGAGCCTATCCTCTAAATCTTATAATACTGTCACTAGAGGAAAATGTCCTCTATTGGGAGAATTGCTGCCTAAAGCATGAGGCAAATACTACCTTTGCCAGTGCACCTGGCAGTAACAATAGACTGTGAACTACAAAGCATGACATACTGCAATTAATTTGTGAATGAGCTATTCAAGATACTCTCTAAGTGATTGGGGATGGTTTTGATATCTTTGTATCTTTTAGTGTCAGAAGGGATCAGTTTAGAATTGGGCTTAGAACAGTTAAAGGGGCAATGACGGGGCTATGCTCCTGTTGGCAAAATTTACTCTAATTTGCAGTCATTTGTGTCCTGTCCTTCTCAAACCATCCACAGGGACTCCTATACTAAGTGCACTGGGCTTATTAGTCTGTCACATGTTGCCATGCCCTGGGTGACTGTCCATAAGCAGTCACAGCAGAGGTGGGCACTGTGCCACGCAGATATCACAGCACGGTCATGGGCAAGTGCTCTGGCTTTGCCAAGGAATCAAGTAAATTACAATAGCTAAAGTTTTCACTTTGTTCCTAAAAAACACTTCTTGAATAACTAATTGTGTGCAGTGAGGAGCTGGCCCTTCCCCTTGTTTCTGTCTAATAAATTGCCGCAAGGTAAAATAAAATAGATCTCTAACCAGGCATTGCTCTTCTAGGGTGTCACGGGGATGTAATGTGGTTGCAAATCAGGAGGGCAGGTGGTCCAGACAGCTGCAAATGGAAAGGTGTCAGCAAGCTAGTCTTCTATTAAGAAGTGATGCAATTATGAAATGGTTTGAGGACCTCTATATTAACCCATAAAGCAACAGACACTCTCAGAGGGAATTGCCTTCTCACTAAGTTTTGCCTGCTGAGCTTCATTTTCCACCCTCAGTAGAAACATCTCTTTTGTGATGCATTTCTGTATATTTCTGCCTTTGACAGTGAGCCTTGTCATCTGCTATCAGAAAAGTAGTAAAAAGACTGAAATGGCATGAAGTTAAAAAGAAAAAGAAAAAGTTTGCTGTAATTTCAAGGCACCATAATGATGAGTAGAGACTGGAACTGGAAGTAGTCAAACAAACGAGATGAGGACTTCTAAGCCAGACTGAGAATATCAACTTGTGCTGAAATGTTTTCTCTCAAGTGTAGGTTTAGGCAGACAAAGCTGGGTAAGTCCATTAGCATTGCCTTGGATGGTCCAGCTGCTGAGCTGCTTCATGGCTCCTCCACAAGGGCTTTGTTTTCCAGGACAGTATTGTGGCTGCTGTGAGCATCAGCCCTGTGCTTGCCAGTGCAGAGCAGACAAGGCAAAAACAGCTGAGCTTGAATCCTGATTGAGGCAGGAGAGGTCTCATGAAGGGGGAACTGTTTGGGGTTGCTAAAGTTTCATCAGAAAGATTTAATTCCTGGCTCTGGCACAGTGCTAGGGAGAGGCTCTAAGCTGTCCAAACCCCGTGTCTCTCTCTCTCATCCAGCTGAACAAGACAGTGACACTTGTCTTCCCTCGGGAAGGCTATTGAGACCTTTGGCTGAAAATCATCCTGCAAAGCATGGGTGTGAAACTGCTCATGTGCTGATATGTGAAGTTGGCTGTTTGGCCCTTAGCCAGACATGCACATAAGCCCCTTTGGTCCAGCAGGACTTAAACATATGCTGGAGTTCAGGCATGTGCTGAAATGCTCTGTAAATGCAGGTCTTTGTGACTAATGATACTTATGTGGTAGGATGATTACAGTCATGATCTTGGATATTTGTGAGAATGCTTTGTCTTTCCCATTAAAAAAAAAAAAAAAGTTTCTGTGGCTCTACACTTATTACAATGGTATTTTAATGAAGGGATTTTTTTATCTCTAGTAAAGGCATGGCTTGTGTGGGTTTAGGCTTGTATAGGTCTTCTTGAAGGGAGAATAATGCTATCTAGGGGCTGAAAAGGAACCATTGCATTGCATAATAAGAAAAACTCACTCAGAAAAAACGAACTTACTGATATTACTTAGAAGCAGGTTAAAAAGTTGATTATAGAAACTGAGCTTTATAAATAGGAGTGAATTCTAAGCCAAGGTCTCTGAAATGCCAATTACAGTCACTTAAGTATGTGGGGGCAAGCTGGGCTTTAGCTGGGAGAGTTAATGAGCAATTTCATAACGTGCTATATATCACTTTAAGAAGACATGATAAATTGCCTCTAATGGTATTGTGTGTATAAGTGGGAGCTGGTTTTACTCTGTGCTCAGTTCTGGTGATTGGGTGGTACACCTGGAAAGACTTGTATTTTAATGGGCCCTTTTTAGCACTTTTGCACCTCGTATGTTCTGGATTATGTATGATTGATGGCCTTGAATGTATGGGAAGGAAAGATATGTAGATCTTAATGCTTTTAAACCATTTGTTTTCCAGTCTCTGTAAAAGACCTCTCTGTTTTCTGAGTAATGGTTTATACTTCTCAAGTAAACAGAGGTACGGTTCTGGGACTTTGGCTTTTAACACTATAAATCCAGTGGGTTTTTATAGGGGGGTCATTCAGTTTACAATGCACTTAAGAAAAGATAGCTGTTTTCTTACTAGTCATTAAAGACAAATAAGTAGGTGATTTGGTAGATAGTTTGATGCATGAGGTAGATTTTTAAAAAATACAAACCCAGAGTTTGCTGGGCGTTCATTTAGTTCACATTTCATATGATGAGTAAAATCTCTTTCTGCCCTGGGTCACACGAATGTCTTCACAGTCAGAACTCCCCCCTTCTCTGGCTGGACCCCATCCATGCTTGCTTTGCCCAAAGGGGTTCCTGCTGTTGAGCAGCATTAAATCATTCTCCTCTCCTGCTCTAACCTAGGGAGAGACAGACTCAAACTGGAAACCAAACCCAAGCTTTCCATGTGGGAATGCAGCCGTTGGCTGCGGGCTGGCCTGGCTGTGGGGTTTCTTCTGTGCCCTCCACAAGGATGGGGAGAGGGGACTCTGGGATTAGTTAGCATTGATTCCTGGGCAGGATTTGTGTTAAGCTGTTGTATGTTTTCAAGCATCTGCACGAGCTTAAAGCGCAGCGAATCTCCTTCGCAGCCTGTTCCTTGTGTGTGCAAAATCTGGTTCTTCTGAAAGGAAAGCTCTTAACGCTGGCTGGGGCAGAGCATGGTGCTGGGGTGGGCATCTCCTGCGGCTCCTTCCATGGGAAGGTCCTGGGACCTTTTGCCCTTCAAATCCTTAGGCAGATTTTGAGCTGTGTTAGCAGGAGAAGTACAAACTACTGCCGTGTGGTTTTATTAATACTGTGGTGTTGAAAGGCAAGTGCATTAACCCCTGCTGCCCAATGCTTTGATATATTTCTAATTACCACTCTTTCCCTGTGCTTTGTCATTAGTACCTGAATTTTTCAATTTGTCTTTTACAGCCTTCTGGTGATCCCCAGCATTATCTGTAAAGCAGTGCCTCGTCTTAGCTGGACTGCTGGTTTCTATTTGTAAAACCAAACAAGAGGCGAGTAAATCAAGTAGTAGTTCTTACCTGTGCTGTTTGGCCTGGGAGTGAAAGTGCACAGATGAGATGTAAAGATCCATAGGACTTCCATCACAATCTTAAGCATTTAGTGTTCGTGCTGCTGAGGGGCTGGACTGATATGCTGTAGAATAATAAAGCATAGCTTAACCTGTGTTCCTCAGTTTCATGTCCATGCGTCTTTCACTGTCAAGTGGAAAGTTCACTGGGGAAAGAGATTAGATGACTTTACAATGCTTTTGCATTTTAAATGCTTGCTTGTTAAAACTAAATTTCTGATTAATTGCACTAAGGTAATTTCCACCTATCTTACAGCTTCTTACAACAGCTTCTTATACTTAGTTCCCATTCTTCGCAGGTATTTAATAAAAAAATGAATAAGATGAGGCTGCTGTGTTAGGTGTGGTGGGTCAGGGTCATGGTGGCAGGTGGGTGTCCAGTGAGTACCACCAGGAGTGACATGTCTCTGCAGCATCATGACCTGATCCCACAGCACAAACCCAGCACGAGAGGCAGCCCCCGTTCCCAATATTAACAATGTCACCAGGCAAGAGAGAGAAATGATGTGCCCCCTGTTACGGAGGACATTATCAAATGGCTTTCTCAGATGTGTGTCAGAGCAAGGAGCAAAACCTGGTTCTCCAAATCCAGAGGCAGCACTGTGAGCACAGGACCAGCTTTTCTGGTGGCAGAGGGAAGCTGGATTTTTGTGCCAGCTTGTGAAATTACTTGTTGAAAACATATTTTAAACTACCATGTGTGTATAGAATCTGTATTAGTTTGAAACTGAGATTGCTCAACCACTGGAGTCACATGAATAGAAATTAAGGTGTGCAGATGATGTACTCTACCAATTTTTTGCTTTCATAATATTTATATTTAAAGTACAGTTCTACTACCTGCTTGTGTTTAACTGCCAAGTATAGATGCCCGACAGCTTTCTGCTGTAGTACTATTGATAATGTTTTGGAAATAAAAGGCAAATTTTTTACTTCAAGGTTGAAATAGTCCTGTTGCATAAGACAGTGCAGCTGGGGTTTCTCTAGTATATCTGATTTTTTTCGTGCTTCTTAGTATGCTGATGCAATGGAGGAATATTTATCAGCTAATTAAATTATATAAGTTCTTTGTAACATAGATAGTGATCATTGCAAAAGTAAAAAAAAAATGCTACAGTGAAAACTTAATTTTAAAAAGTCTGCAGAATATTCATAACTGAGAAAAAAATGCTGCCCAGCCCTATTTGTGTGCAAAAAGCTTTCCTTTTATGAAAAGTAATAGAGATTTGAAGAAGCAAACAGTGGAAGTGCATTTGAAATAGCAGTTACTGTCTCGTGGGCTGTTTGGGGGAATTTTGTTTGGCTGGTTTTGTCAGGATTTGAGACTGCACTGGAGTACTATTACTTCTTCAATGAAAATGGTTGCAAAAAGGCACAATAAATTTCATTCTAAACATTGTTCTTTAAATATTGTCTTTAGTAAGTAAAAAGCTGTATGGAAATGCTTTTGAACAATCCGAACTCTCTCAATATAAATATTGTGATAGATGCTTTAGACAAATGTTCATACATGCTGCAGTCATATTCAACAGTTCAGCTGATTATGTGATACCTGGCACTTAAATCCTGGATGTGGGCTTTTTAGTGCAAAAATTCTTCTTTATCCTACCCCAAGTATTTTGAAACCAATATGCTTGTGCTTTTTTTCAAAATAATGTCTCTAACCTATCTAGTATTTAGGTGGGATGTCTCATTTGCTTCTGGCAATTTATCCTCAACATCCCAATGTCCAGGGATTATTGCTATTGTTATCTCAGTTAGGGTTTGAGCACAGTTTGGATGCTGTGGATTTCATAGGCACACATGATCGTCCTCTGCCTGCCCAAAAACCCTTATGTAGAAAATAGAATAATGGTTGTCTTTCTGGTGCTGAACCTCAACCTTGTGAGTCCAGAAGAGGCTGACGATGTGTAAGGAGGGCTGTGAAACCTCAGGCTGATGTGGGCTTGATGTTTGCTCAGAGCCCAGCAGTGTGGGCTGCTGAAGACCAGGTAAAAGCAATCCAGAGTGACTTCTCCGGGGTCAGGCTGTGCCTTGCCTCCAGAGACAGGAACTGAACCCAGCTCTCTTAAGTGTCTCAGCTGCACTAAGTAAATCAGTTCTTTTTTTTCCGTATGTTTAAACACCATACCACAGTTAAGCACAGTGAGAAATCTTACTTCTTTAGGGAAAAAAAAAAAGCCTAGGAGCTAGCTTAGGAAGGGGAAAGAAGCAAGACAGACAACTTGCAATCCAGCCTTCATATGAAAGTTACCCCAGGCAATTTTGTTATGTCCGGGGAAGCATATGATATTCATTGCCTGGACCCATCATTAATGCTGACTCTCTGGGAACCTGTCTTATGTTGTTTCCACTTGGGACGGGTTAGCTAGAAAATTGATCCGATTTTATTAGAGAGTCATTTTCTTTGCTGTCTGGCAGTGGTCTCTGAAAAGATGTTTTGGCTTTTTAACACTTGGTGATTGCTCTAATAGGATCTCAGAAGTCCAATGTCCAAACTGAGTCTCACAGGTTTTTTTTGTCAAAAAAAACCTACTCTTTTTTGACACTATGTACAACTTAAAATAGAGCTGAAAGAACCAGTCCCCATTCATGCTGCAGGTGGAACTACTGTTTTTATTCATATCCCTTTAATTAAACATAGCATACATTTACATTTACAGACAGTTAATTAGACACCTTTTTTAATATACATTTAACTGTAAACAAATGGCAAAGTTTAGTCTATGGTTCACAATTTCTCACAGTTGGCCACTTTGCTGAGCCTTTGATGCAATCGTCATTTTCAGTGGTAGTAAATACTCTCTTTTTCTCAGGGCTTTCTCTGCCTGGATGGGATCTATCTTGCATCCAGACTGAACAAGTTTTGAACAAAAAATAAAAAAATGAAAAAAAGAAATCCCACCACTCTTCTACTTTGGGGGAGTAAGGTCTGTGTAAAGGAAGCAACTTTATTTTGCTTAAAGGTTTTTTTTAAAATTCCCACTTAGCTGCCTATTGATCAAAGGATAGTGGTTTAGTCAGTCTGATGGCTTAGAGGGATAAGATCTGTGAGAAAGAATCTTGCCTCTGACTGACTTTATTGTGTAGGCAGTAGGGGATTCCTTCTAGTTTTGTTTAAAACAAAACAAAACAAAACCAACATAAAATTTGTCTTTTGGAGAAGTGATAGTGAAAAACAGATTTTAGGACAGAACAGGTAGAGGTGAAGATTGTAAAAACATTCTCAGAACTTATTTCTTTAAAATTATCTGTATCTTATTATTTGTAACAGCAACCTGATATTCCCCCAGCCCAGCAGCTGGGGCCAGGTGTTCGCTGGTGACGTGAGCAGAAGCCGCTGGCCAGCAGGGTGACGTCAGGATGCAGCCCAGGGTGAGATCCCTGCTAGGGTGGGGGTGAGCTCATGTGAAAGCTCTGTCCTGGAGGAAGACTTGCAGCCTGTAGCTGTTTGTCCTGGTGGTGTAGCAGGATGGGGGGAAGTGCCCAGAGCAGGGAGTGAAAGGAAGACAGGATGCTCTGTGCCTGTTACAGATGTGGTGAGCAGAGCACGAGGGTGATGTGCTGAGCAGGGAGCCTTGACATGTTCTTCCAGTCACCCTGAGGGGATTAATGGACCAAAAAAAGGCAGAGGAAGAGTAAGGATGGTATTCCTTAACACAGGTACCCTTGCCCTCTGACTGCTCTTTAAGAGAATTCAGGGCTTCGATCCCTGTTGCAAAGCATTGTGCTGAGCTGTGGCTTATGGTCTACCTTAAATAATGACAAAGGAGTGTGGTTTTGTTTTGATTAACTAACTGAATAAATTTAAACATGATTCAAATGGATTGCACATTTATAGCTTTAGATTTTTAACCAGTTGAACTTGGAACCTGGAACCTTTTGGTAACTAAAGGCATCTTAATTTTCAGGAACTTCCTTGGGGAATGGTCTTAGAACTCTTTTCTGCCCTAAGTCCCTCTCTGGTTGCACAGATATCTGGCAAAGATCCTGCATATGTGTGAGGTTTCCTTCCTGTTCAAAAATTCTTACTTTTGACCTTAATTTGAGATGGGCTGTAGAGGAAATAGAAATCAATTTTTGATACACAGTACTTGGGACACGACAACGATTTTGTATCATATTAAGAGCCAAATCAGATGCTCCACTCCTTTCTCCAAGACTTTAGTTTCTAAAGAGCATATCTGAACAAATTAGTTTGTAAAGGTGATGGGCCAGCACTTGGAGCCACTGTGTGTTCCTGAGTCCTGCCTCCCTTGTATGGGGAGGTGGTCCTTGAGCAGAGCTCAGGATGACCTGGAGACTGCGGGGACACACTGACCTGGAGACAGGCAGTGCTCTGCCTAAGCAAGCCAGGCTCAGGGGAAGCTCTGGCTGCAGCTCGCCAAGGGACTGTGTTGAAGTTATTCTGAAGTGTAAAATTATGCTTGAACCTGCTTTATAATAGTCATGTCCTGAAATCATTTGAATTAGCACTGTTTTAAAGAGTTGAGCATTATAATTTGTATTTACCACAGAAGCTTTTTCCATCTTGCAAATTATTCTAAATGTTTCCCAGGTTACAGGACACATCGGTGATGTTATTTTCTTGTTTTGTTTCGATTACTGTCTCAAAGCATAGAACATGCACATCACCTCCCATAATTCAAGATCTGTCATAAGCAGGTGCTTAGCTAAATTCCCGTCTTTGGTTGGTTGACTTTTTTGGTTTGTTCTGTTTTTAAGAATAAGAAAAGCTACACTATATGTGTGCATTACATTGTTTGTCCCTTCTGCCTGCCAGCTCCCTTCAGCCCTTTGAATATTCTTAACCTATTTTATGAAAGAATCCAGCACATTACTTACCCTTGAGCATGTAGCATACATTCACAGCAAAGGCATCTGAATGACCCTGTGGAGATCCTTTCTGTGACTTCTCTTTTGCAATCACATCTGCACTCTCACAGAATATGGCCAGAAATGGAAAATTGCAGCAGTGTAGTGGTGACCTGCAGCTTCTGTGTGGTACAGAGCCAGCTACAGTGGGCTATAAAATACGAATTTCTGTTTCAGATGGTCCTCCCTCCTTCTTCTTCTTTTGTCAGTTTACTTGGAAATATTAATTTATGTGCATCAAGACAATGCAATACTATAGACAGGGCTTCCCGTCAGTCTTATGTGCCAGTCAGCACCAGAATTTTAGCTTTTTGTTCCTCTAGGCATGCAGCTCACTGTGCAGCATTATTTTCCCACTGCAGTTATCCATTAGCTTAAGACTTTCATAACCCAGGAGGACACTTAAATCTCTCTTCAATCATCATGCCTCTGAACACTTTCCCCTAATGTCTTAGCTTTCTTTTGGAATCTTTTGTCTTACAATTTTTATCCTGCGTTTACCTGCATTGAATTGCATTTGCCATTGTACAAGAATTTTCCTGAGTTGCTGTAACCCTGTTCATTCTTGATGGTTAAGATAGTGCTCTGTGGGGAGCGAGAGGGGTAAGTGCTGTGCTCCTCAGCCATCTGTCAGATGCAGAGAGATCTGAATGTGGGGCACCTCAGCCTTCCAAGGGTCCCTGTGTGTGTCTCAGTTTAATACATGTGGGGATCCCCCAAAACTCTGTACCTGAGCGCTGAGTGCCCAGCCAGACTCAGCTTCATTTTTGTGTCCTGCCACCGCAGACTGCCTCACTGCTTGGTGAGGGAGGGATTGCTGCAGCAGGAGCCAGCCTGGACACGGACAGGTCCAGCAGGAAAGGGGAGCAGTGAGGGCAGTGCCAGCAGGGCACTGGGACCAGCCGCACCACAGGGCTCTGCCCTGGCTCCCCAGCACAGATGTTGACCTGAAAACACGTTCAGAAATTGGCATTAAAGTCATGTGGATTTGCTTATGCATAATCTTTTTTTAAAACTACAAAACAGTTTGTGCTGTCTGCAGGACTCATAGGAGCCAGCTATTTCAGAATGTTATTTACTTTTGTGATGTTTATCTTTCGCCCACTGGTGGGTGTGAACATCACTGGTTTTAGTGTGCAAAGTGATGACCTAGGACTATTTTTACATCAGACTTTTTTTGCCATTTTAGTTTACACAGGCTTGTCTTTTACGGATCTCTCAGACCTAAAAAAACAATGTCGCATAATCTGATGCTTTACAGTTAAGAAGAGGAAATTGAAACATCCCGTGTTTTTCATTTCAGAATTAAGTACTGTGGGAAGTAACCAATGAATGTAGCTATTTAAGGCATAAAGTATGAATGATTTTAAGTCTTTCAAGCTAATCACATTTCTTTCCCATTTTTGATTAATGAGGTAATGTAAAAATAGAATAAACCTTGCATTTTATATCAGGGATGAATTAAATGAAAACCTAACAATTCAGAGTAGCTTGCTCATCTCTCTGTAACTGTGGATACTACTTGACATATTGTTTATATGCATCATCCTTTTTCTATTATTTTTTTAATTGTTTAGCTTAAAATTATTTTCTTCTTCCTCTCCCTTCAGCCAGTTAAGAGTTCCTATTGATTGTATTTCAGTGATAAAGATATTTCACCTAGTTGATACCTAAAATTCTTGCACAGCCATGCCTTTGTCTTCTTAGATGAATGGGATTTTATTTGTGGGGTTTTTTTTGTAAATTAAAAACTAAATTGATACTCATTAAAAGCTTATTTACTTCCAGACCCCTTATTTGAAGGGCATATGACTGTGAGATCTTTAAATATATAAGTGTACTAAGAAACTTAAATGCTGTGCATAATGATAAAGACATCCTCACCTAATATACCTTGGCCTCTGACCTGCAGAGTAGAAAGTCAGAATCAAGTTCTTTGTCTGGTGAAGCACTGGCAGCCAGCCTCGAGATTGGAAGATGTGCTTGCTGAGTGAAAGTTCTTCTGTGTTGTGCTGTTTACCTAAGGGTTATATCCAAGACACTCTCTGAACAGCTTGGTTGATTATTGAAAAATGCCTTGTAGTAACTCCCAGCCTAAGCTGATCGATATTAGTGCACAGCTTTACGTGGGAAGGAGGGAGCTATTTAAACATTGAGAGCCTCCAGGATAACTGCGAATGAAAAAATAATGCAGAACAAATATGTTGAAGGGTTCAAGAGAGAAGACTCTCTTGTCTCCGTGCATGGAAAAAAAAAAAGTTGTTAAATTGCAGCAGAAAAACCATTTGAATTCACTATTAATAAAGTGAAGGTGGATTTTTCCCTAGGCCAAAAAGAGTGGGGGGAGGAAATCAAACCCAAAATGTAGGGCTCTTTAATGTGGAGAGAAGTTAAGAATCATCTAAACACATCCTCCCATAGATTGCTTGCCTTCCCTGCAAGTCTCTGAGCTGTTCTTGATCTGTGGTCTGTACTAAGCTCCTACCCCTGCAGCTCTGGGCCCCAGCTTGGGTTTGCTCCCCCTGCCAGGGAGGCAAAATTCAAAGGTACTGACTTCTGTACCAGGAACACTAGAAAAAGAAAACCCCATTTCTTTCAACATCTTAGAAAAACATGTAAGAATGTGGAGTGGAAGGTTCCTAGCACCTGAGAATGAAGCCTTTTTTCCCCCTCTTGAACATGGAAAAATTACAAGCTAAATGTTCCAATGTTCTGTGCTAAGAAACTTTGTCTCACTAATTTATTCTGACTTTTGGAAGAACCATAACATTCTCACATCTCCAGTCTGACTTTGTCAGATCATAATGAAGTCATCAGGCTCCAGTGTTCCATTCACCTGATGGCTGACAAGACACAGGAGGACACAAGAGGAGTTGGTGGGAAAAACCTGGCAGGAGGACAGTAGAGAAAGGGAAGAAATGGGATTGTGTTGTGGAAAATGGGAAATAGGTTGATTTCTTTCACAGAGTAAGAAGGAAGATGAAAACTCAGTTTCGGATGGAGGGACATGGGAAACAAACTGGCTTGCTGAGAGATCTTTGGACACTTGGAATGAAAATTGTGATGTGCCTATAAAGCCTTGTGAAGAAAAATCCATCCTGGTATGTGTGGTTAAAACAACGTAGGTTGAAGAGGCTTCAAGTACAGAGCCAAAAAGGGTGGAAACGGGATAGGTTCCTTTAGTAGGTCAGTTGGTGCTAGCTTCCAAAATTTAAAGAAGTTTGGAGTATTGGGCATCCAGTTTCATCAGTTGTTTGGCACATGTGTGTTAAGGAGCACACTGAACTTCCATCCCTGCTGAGGGAGAGATGGAAAAGTCATTAATGGGTAACTCACTGTTGCTTTAACTGTTTTCTGCTGGATTTCAGCTGTTTTTGTGGCTGGTGGGAGGTTACTGGGGAAGAAGTGATGACTCTTTATATGGATGCTGTTAAATATAAATCCAGTGTAACATTGCTCACCGTGCCATGCAGAAATTGCACTATTGTAGGAAAGGTGGAGCTCTAAGAACAGTCATGGAACGTGTCTGACTGTTGTACCACGATGCAGGAGTTCTTCAGGGCCGGGGAAGGGGTGGATCCCGTTCCTGACTACACTAACCAACAGCACGGACTGCTGCCCCTGACTTGGGAAACATATTTTAGGAAGTCTCACAAGTGCGGCACAGAACTGTAATTTTGCTTTGTGACTCATGCTGAGATACAGTCCTTGCGTGTCATTTTGTCTGGGCACCTAATAAAGCTCAGGCCACACCTGTTTATGGATGCAGCAAAATGGCAGGGAGCTTATTTTTATACCACTGATTCTGATGAATGCCACTTACAATCAACACCTCAGTGAGGAACTGGCTTGTGTGCAGAAATGCTCTTTAATTGAAGGGTGCACTTCAGCAGCACAATGTGGTCCCAGCATGTTTATCTCCTGAAAGCCAGAACCATTACAGTTATAGAATATCAAATGCTTTGGATGGATCATATTTATTTTATGACTTCTATGATCATATATATATAGATGACTTTCCAGATCATTCTTGTTTGTGACAAGTGAAACGTGGTCACTTTAGAATGACAGAATTAATTCTGTGTGGGGACCATATGACAATTTTGGGAAGCATTCCTGTCCTACAGAACACACAGGTCACCACGCTTTTCTGGTGAGACAGAGAAATGACTTGTAAGAAGCTGTTAGGTTAATTACTGTTTAGAAAAGGGTATTAAATTCTAAGAAGTGTGCAGCATTCTGTTGACAGAATGATGGTTGTTGACAGATTAAAACAACAAAAATATTTTGGAAATAATCCTTCTTCCCTTTTTTTAAATAACACAGCACATTGGACCTGTGAATTTTGACAATGGCTTTTGAGCTGGCGAAATTGAAATGTGCATGAAATCAAGCTGCAGTTTAATGCATCAGTTTAAACTAAAAATTAACAATTTTAGAAATCAGTGATAGATATCTATGGGATGGTCACTTCTTTCTTTTCCCAGGCTGTGACATGGAGCTTAGGGTGTGCTTGCAGTCTGTTTTGTCCAGAGCACCTTATTTTCAAACTCAGTTATATCAGCGTCACATTTTAAGTGCTCAGTGCTCACAAACGCATCTTCAGACCTCTATTTACTCAATTACTGTTGTCAGTGCTTTTGTCTAAACATTTTGGTTTGTTTTCTGACAGAACAGAGCTTCCCCCCCAGCCACCCCCAGCAGCAGAGGTACGTGGAGTGCTTGCAGAGCACGCCGTGTGTGCACCCAGCACATCATGGCCAGCGTAGAGCTTGTGGTCATCAATCATTCGATTGTTCTTTAAACACTGTTTTAACAGGCATCCGTTGTATAAATGGATCAGGTTATTGACCTTTGCCAGCAATTGCTTGCTACATGTCATCATGGCTTAATGATATTATCAAGGAACATATTCTGTATTGTAGATACTTTAAAGGGCTCATGCATTGTCTCTCACTAGGACACATGGCTGGCTAAAGTATCTTGAATTAGCAAGTTATTTGATGTCATGATTAAAATATGCAGAGCATTTCCAGTTACTTATGGAATCGGAGGGTGAAATACTTCTCTTTTCTACAAAAGCCAAGCCCAGGGAGAGGAGTTATTTGTCATATTGGAATACTTGTTTTGAAATCCTGCTTCTTTTTTCCTTTACAATTTAATCTTCTACCTAGAATAGAGTGGTGCAGACCTTTGAATATCCTTTGAAAATTGGTTGACTGGTCTACAGAGCTCCAGCTGCAACTCCTCCATTTCTAGGAATACCATAGATCTAATTGGCACTATTAAATCATTACAGCACATAATAGATGGAACTTCTGACTAAATCAACTGTGGTTTTAATGATGACAAGAGTTTTTAAATTAGAATGGATACAACATTCTTTATTTATTTCTATGGTGTGGGAAGGTTGTTAACTGTAATGGCTGATCAATTTGAAAGAGGGAAGGTAGCCAATATTCTATAAATTCTTGCTTCTGGTTAAAATTTAAGGTGGTACTGAGTTTTCAAATCACAAATTGCAAAACTAAACTATTCAACTGACTCTGTGAGTTTTTCCAGTATATGGATCTGCAGTGGCTTCTGTGATTTTCCGTCCAACAGAAAGAATACACATATCACACAAATTGGACACTCTTGTAATTCTATTTTTTCCTTAACTGTTGGACTAAAATTCAGATTCTGCATGAATCAGAGGATTCTTAAAAGCTTACGCATTGGTATTAATCAATAAATCTTCATGCCATTGCTAGAAAATAATTAAGTAGCATTACTTTGATTTTATAGTGGAGAGAGACTCAGGTAGGTTGGTAGCCTAGATATGGCCAAAATTCAGATGTTACCCTCCTGTTCTGTAGTCATTCCTCTTTTAATCCAGAAAGACTTGTTTGGTAGAATGTAAGGGTCTTGCTGTTGTAATAATTAGTCAACATAGTCTTGGTCTTTGCTTTTCCCCCACTGGTTGTCTGAGACCCTGTTCTTCAATATCCCAGATTCTCTCCCTAAATTATGTTTTCCTCTTCCAGTCAGTTCTTTAACTTTTGTCTTGCTTTCCTTTCCATTGCCATAGCAAAATATCTTCTACTGTCTTTTAATTTTAATGATGCTTATTACCAACTTATCCTGATGCTTATTAACAGCTTTCTAGTGAAAAGATGGAATATAAAGCATAATTAAGGTCTTCTAGAAAAGTGGGAGTAAGGTCAGAATAGTGAATTCTTACCCTTTCTTCTGAGTTCTGGCTACATCCTTCTTTTGTCAGCTTCTGAGCCTAAAAATAAAAAGGCAGTAAGACTGGTTTTACCCTTGGACATATGGTAGAGATCTCTGGATTAATAGCTACCCCACATTTTCATAGATTTTAAGATTTAGGAGGAGAACTGCAAGGATTGACTGACACGGGCTCTTCTATGCCAGCAAAGCAAAGCCAGGTTGTTACACAGTTTACAGTATTTACTGGCACAATAAGTATTTGTCAGGATGTTCTGCACTGAGGCTGTAGAAATGCAATTGTTAATTTTGGAATAGAGAAAGTATTCCTACCACAGACTGTAAACCAGGTGTAACTTCCAGAAGGCGGGGGCAGACAACAAGCAGGTATAAAACTGGAGAATCAGGACATAAAAGCACTATTTGAGAGTTTCTTCTAAGTAAATCTCCTCACAGCAGTCCCCAGTTCTTTTTCACCAGGATTACATTTGATTGCTGGCTTTGACAGCTCACTGCTGGCAGTAGGTTTCAGAAATGTCTAATCCAGCTGGATTGTTCTGTCTTCACATTTCCTTCCTACATTAAGAGTGTATACTATTACTGGGGGGAAAAAAAAAAAAAAAAAAAGAAACAAGGAAACAAGAAGACAGAAAAAACCCCTCGTTGCGTCCATTATGGGTTCAAGATAAAACAGAAAATATAAACTTAATAATTAAAGCCATGAAGGCTGTGATGGTGTTTTGTTTTGTTTGGGGGACTGGAGGAAAGAAAGCAAAAGCTCACAACACATCCTTAACATCTTCAAGATAGATTCAGAGCTGTGATTTCAGCCCTGAGACCTAACAAACATCGCATACAGAGTGCAGTAAATGCAGTATTCATAAATGTATATGCTCTTTGTGACTTCATGTCAGCAGGGTTCTGTAGACCCTCATTTGTATCAAATAAACTTCAAATGGTAAAGAATACGTGCCAGCCAGGGACGAGCATCACTTTGAATTGTTCCTTGTGTATCGTCGCTGAAATGTGAAACATGGCTGGCTTCCTGTTCGTCAGCGGCGAAAAACAGGCACATCTTCTGTAATTATTAGTAATAGTGTCAATTTAATAAGTTATTCACTCATGACAACAAGATTTACACTCTATTTGCTGATAGCTTGTTGGGGATAATGTTTGCTTTAGGAAGGTAAATCCTGACAGCAATGCAGTGCACGTTGTAAATCCCTGTGTCACACCTGCTCTGAAACACTGAAGAGAAGTGGTGCTAAATTGTTTCTTACTGTACCTTCCTCCTTCCCTGTGGATCATACTCTCATGGGCTCACTAGATTTTCTGCTATTGCTTATCCATCAGGGACCAGGCATGTAGAAATTCAGCTAACACAAAGGTTCATGGTTGTGCCTGAGATTTCCATGGACGGTGAAGAAATTATTATCCTTGGTATATCAATGGAAAAGAGAAGCCAGACCAGAGATTCCAAGAGTGGTACAAGGTGATGACTTGTTTATGCTCAGTTTCTTTCAGTCCTGGCAGCATGGGAGAAAGCGCAGAAGTGCTTGAGTAAAAATTTAACAGGTGAATGATGTCCGAGCTGAGAGAGGAATTAATATGCTGATAGACAATGGAGGAAGTCAGACCATGAAGGGATTGGCTACAGAAGGAATGTAGCTATCGTTTCATGTGCTGAACTGGGGAAAAACAGTGGCATGAAAGAAAAAGACCAGTATGATACTGAAAAACAGTGTAGCAATGTTCTAGGTTACTGTAGGTGGTGCATAGATTTTTTGTCAAGGCTAAAACAAAAGTATGTGATAATATAAATAAAGGGTGAGAGCCTAGAAGAGGGTTTTAGGAAGGGAATGGCCAGGACCAGTCTGTTTCCTATTGATGTCATGCAGAAAGAATCAGAGCGCTCGCCCAAAATGCCATGATGGAAAAAAAGGACTGAGTGAAAAAAGATGTTGTGACTGGTTAGGAAGGAAGACAGTTGTGTTGCATGTCATGAGAATAATCGTGGAGACATGTTGGGGGACAAGGAATTGCTGTGTTGTGTTGAATTTGAGTTGAAGGCTAAGCAGTGAGAGAGATGGGAGAGGGAATGGCAGTGTAGCAGGCAGGGAAATCTGTCCCTTATTAACTTGTAACTGAGTTGCTGCATGAGATTTTCCAGCCATAAATCAACTGCAGATCTGTGGGGAAGAAAGGAACCAAAGCCAGAGCCTTACTCAGCCCTCACAGAGAGGGCAGGAGCCTGGGTGCAGAGGGAGGAGGAGATATCAAGAGGGAAATCCTGACCAGTTGTGTCAAAGGCACATGTGAACTTCCCTCATCCACCAGTTCCCCATCTGGGAAGTTTCCCTGTCCCTCAGTCCATCCTTGTGTTAAGCTGGAGGAGCTGGCTCCCACCAGGTCAGGAGAAGCAAACCTACACTGGTTTGGGCTGGGATTGTTTTCAAAACACTGTTTTTCTCCTAGTTTGTCTCTGTGTTAAGGGATTTCTAAGAGAAACCCCCAAGGCTGTTGTACAGTTTAAAGTTGAACAAGAGACACCAAAAAAATCTGATTGTTTGCTGTAAGATGTAACAGAGGCTAAGCAGCATGTGGGCATTTGCTTTTTTCAGCGGAGTCCTAGTAGAAACATTATTTACCCCGTTTTACAGATAGAGTATGTAGCGTAAAAGAAATAAGGTGACTTGCCAAAAAATCAAATAAGAGGTCTGTGATCAGCTGAGAGTCCCTTGCTTGTAAGTACTCTGCTTTATGTCTTTGTAATTCAAAAGCAATTAAAGCAATGAAAAGAAATAAAAGAAATTAAATAAAATAAACTCCAGCATGTCTTCAGCAATTCCTCTGCTAAAACTTGTGATATGATGTGAAAGAGGTTGAAGCTTTCTTCCTTGATAATGCATTAAATAATTATAAAATTTTTATTTCACCTTAAGTAGGAATAATATTTGATTGTCATTTAAACCAGTTCTTTAGAGTCCAATAGTTTTACTCACAATAGTCCAAGAACGTTTAATAAGTCTTAAAATATTCATAACACACAAATCATTACTCTTGAGACCTTTGTACAAAGCAGTGAAGTGTGTTAGACATATGGCAGAAACCTCTTAATTTCTTATTTCTTGCTATGATTATATGGAAGAAAGGAAAATTCTCTGTTCTTTTCCCCATTGCAATCTGCATGCCATTGTTTTATCTGTTGTGGGCCAAAGTCATCTCACACACATGTTCACTGAAGAACATGGAGTTAATCAGGCTTGAATTTAGCTCAGTAAATATATGCACAATAACAATACATTGGTGCAGTTTTCTGTACAGTATTTCAGATAACAAAAAAGAGGAAATAATTTATTTCTATATCCAAGATGACGTTAACAGCCCAAACTGTGTTACATGACAGATGCTGGTACCTACCTTTTATATTATTGGTAATTATCTAAAGTCGTTAATTGCTGTAGCATTCAGTATTAAGAAAAAAAATCAAACAACGTTTGGTATGTCCTGCATTGGAAATGTATCCTAAATATCAGAAGCCCTGTCACAGTACTTAACTGTATGAAGAGAGGATGAAAATTTTTGTTTTAATTAAATTGCAATGTGATTGTCTAAAGTCAAGTGGAACCTCCATGGATTAAATCTAAAATAAAACTGTGGTTACAGTATATGGTCATAATCCCCAGATCTGTTGTGTTGAAATGACAGTATAATGAGTGGAAGTTAAAATGTCCTCTGCTTTCAAATCCTCATGGTTGTCATTTGATTAAATAATAGTGCATTCTGTTTGATGTCTTGGCTTTATTATTCAGAAGCACTTCAGTATATGTGTCTTACCTTTGTATTATGTGCTCCTGGCAACCAGGTATCCATATAGGTTCTTATTTACACACCTGCACGTTTAGCTTGCCTGTGTGCTGCTTGAATATGAAATTTTAATTATTCCTCTTAATTATGGTGCATTCACCAAAAAGAGGGAAATCATTGGTCAGGTACAAAAAGAAACTGCTTAGAATTTGAAGGAATTTGATAATTTTGTTGTAGTTCGTAGCTTGGCAGGTGGTAATAATGCTATGCCAGCACTGTCAAAATATGAAAATTAAAGTGACGATGGGTTTTAATGAAATCCATTTGACAAATATAATTAAGGTGTTTTAATATGAAGCCCTGTAATAAAGACTACCGGTGGACTCCCTGAGGTCCTGACTAATTGTGTAGATTGCTTTTAAGCTTTGAATAGTTTTATTGGATAATGAACTGTTAAGAAGTGTTAGATCTTTCTTAAGCAGAATTTGGTTTGAAAAAGAAGAGGAGAGACAGGCCTGAGGTGTGGCATTTTAAACATAATTAGAAGAGAGATTTAAGTTAACATCTTTGATCTTGCTGTCAGTTTTTGATTAGAGCTGTAAATGCTTTAATCAAGTGCAGTGTAGTCATTACATTTCTAACTGTTTTTAAACTGCGAAATTACTGAGACACTGACATCGGTTCAACACTTCTTGAGAATTTCCTGCAAAGTTATGTTTGTAAACTGGGTGTTTGCATTAAATTGTCATACAGCAATAATTTAACAATTCAGTAGACCATAGGATAATTATATTTTGGGGCTCAAATAATCTAAAAACCCCTTATTAGATTAAATATAATGTTCTGTACTTGAGGGGAGTCGGCCACTTCAGATTTCATTTTAAAAATAATTTCTAATCCTGTTTTTTTTTCAATTAAAATGGTATTTGAATTAGCAGCCGTAATGAAAATGAATATATAAGAAGCTAAATGCAGTATTTAAATGCCTTCCATTGGAAAAAGATTCTTTTAATGTTACACACTGACCAATGTGGATTCCTTCACACCCATTTTAGGATCAGGGAAGCAGGCACAAGTATTTACCAGGGGTTCAATAGTGCCTGAGACAGTACTACAGTTCTGCTCTCTCAAATTCCTATCTTGCAACATTAAAGATTGCTTGAAGAAATTTCAGGAAAATCAATTTTTTTTTTTTTTNTTTTTTTTTTTTTTTTTTTTTTTTTAACTGGCATCCAGAGCAGCAGTAAAATGTGAAAATGGCCATGGGCTCAGGTCTGTAATGTCAGTGAGGATGCTGGGCTGGATGGTACCTGCCCATAGGTGGCATGACTTCCATTTCAAATACAGAACTCAGTTGTCCAGTGTTCTTCCTTAAGTCTGGTCTTGCCTCCCTGTGTTCCTGATCTTTGAGCATGACAGAAAATCCAGATATTTGTCTCTGTACTGGTGGGCTAAGGGCTGCTAGACGTAATGTTTTACTCAGGTTTGTCTTCTAGAAATCAAGAAATAAGGTACAGCAAAGAAAAACATACTAAATTCACTCTGTCTGCAGCATACAGACCATCCACACAAATAAACGCTTAACAGGGGCCTGCCAACAAGTCCCACAAATTTGTTAATGATGTCCCAGCAGCAGACCACCTGTGCCTTTGGCAGCGTGTCCTGCATGCTGACAAGTCTGGCAGACCAGGAGAGAGGGGAGATGTCATCCAAGCCTGGGACATCCCCACAGAGACTGTTCAGCTGCCAGCACTTCCCCATGGCACCTCCTGTGCTCGTGTCTGTGCCAGCTGCAGTTCAAGTAGCACCCAAGAGCAAGCCGCAGCCTCTGGTAACCTTGACCCAAACCCTTGGGGACCCAAAGACCATTTCCAGGAGCTGGGATGGCACTCGGAGCACTCCAGGCTGCTGCTTTGGGGGCGTCCTAGCAGAAGCTGCTGCCCCATGCAGTAAACGGCTCTATTCTGGACTAGTTTGTTTTTAGAAATCTCCAGGTCTGCCTTTAATCAAATCGTGTAATGGTAGTCTAATGTACGGGTGCCAAAACTGTTGATAAGTGTTGCTGGGTTGCTCCATCAGAGGAAACCACACTTGTCATCTTAGGCACTTACAGAAAAATCAGGTTTTTCAACAATTTTTCCTAGCAGGGATGCCTTAGAAACAAATTGTGCGTATATGCAATAAAGGTCCCATGTAAGTCAACCTCTGAAACACCACCTGAAGAGCTTAACTTGATCCTTAAAATATGAGTCTGCTCTGAGGAGTGCTGTAAAAATTCTATAATGGGATAGTCTATTTTTCCATCTCAGCAATTTCCAGAAGAAATATCTTTGTTTTACAAGTACAAGAGCAGAGACTTTTAAATATATATATATATAGATATAGATATATAGATATAGATGTAGATATATGCATAGCCCTGCAAATTCAACCACGATTTTAAAATCAGTCTGGACTCTTTCCCGTTCGTATACCTCCTGATAACGCTGATTTGCAAGGCCATCAAGTATTTTTCATTGTTCCTTCTGAACCTTTGCCGTGGGTTTAGTGAGGCAGTGTTTTTCTCAGCATTACTCTGTGTGTAATCATAGGCAACATTGCAGATGGAAATAACTAGCACTTAGCTCATGTGTGTGAAAAAGCAGCAGAATCCGTAGCTGCATTGGTCCTGCAGTGTAAACAAACAAACAAACACAACCCCCCAAAACCAAACAAATAAAAACCCCAACAAAACCCAAAACAAACAAAAAACAAATGAAAGGAAAATGGCTTGAGATGGGAAGCTGTTAGTGGAGGAAGACTGTAGTAAGTGTGCTGGGTAAGGAGCACCAAGATTTTATCTTGATGTTTTGTCCTTTAGGTGCAGGGTTTTAAATTGCTGTATATTCCAAATGAACACAGATTATAATTGATGGGTATAAATATCCCGATGTAGAAAACCAAGATTCAAAATGTGATAAAATGCACAATCTACTAAAGTTCATCACCAAACAAAAATACAGCCAAGTGAGCATTTGCTAGAGATCCCTCCAGAGAATAAAATGCTGGGGTAGAGCTGAAACTTGAACTGCAGCCAGCCCAATCAGCTACAGACAGTCCCTTGTCCCTCCACCTCCAAGTAGCTGCTTCAGATCTCCAGAGTCCTGGTAGAAGAAACATCCTTCTCTGCAAGCAAAACCACCATCATGACAAAACTGTTGTGCATTGCACATGGCAGGGTTTTCTGGTTGTAAATTACCCAGTNTTTTTAACTGGCATCCAGAGCAGCAGTAAAATGTGAAAATGGCCATGGGCTCAGGTCTGTAATGTCAGTGAGGATGCTGGGCTGGATGGTACCTGCCCATAGGTGGCATGACTTCCATTTCAAATACAGAACTCAGTTGTCCAGTGTTCTTCCTTAAGTCTGGTCTTGCCTCCCTGTGTTCCTGATCTTTGAGCATGACAGAAAATCCAGATATTTGTCTCTGTACTGGTGGGCTAAGGGCTGCTAGACGTAATGTTTTACTCAGGTTTGTCTTCTAGAAATCAAGAAATAAGGTACAGCAAAGAAAAACATACTAAATTCACTCTGTCTGCAGCATACAGACCATCCACACAAATAAACGCTTAACAGGGGCCTGCCAACAAGTCCCACAAATTTGTTAATGATGTCCCAGCAGCAGACCACCTGTGCCTTTGGCAGCGTGTCCTGCATGCTGACAAGTCTGGCAGACCAGGAGAGAGGGGAGATGTCATCCAAGCCTGGGACATCCCCACAGAGACTGTTCAGCTGCCAGCACTTCCCCATGGCACCTCCTGTGCTCGTGTCTGTGCCAGCTGCAGTTCAAGTAGCACCCAAGAGCAAGCCGCAGCCTCTGGTAACCTTGACCCAAACCCTTGGGGACCCAAAGACCATTTCCAGGAGCTGGGATGGCACTCGGAGCACTCCAGGCTGCTGCTTTGGGGGCGTCCTAGCAGAAGCTGCTGCCCCATGCAGTAAACGGCTCTATTCTGGACTAGTTTGTTTTTAGAAATCTCCAGGTCTGCCTTTAATCAAATCGTGTAATGGTAGTCTAATGTACGGGTGCCAAAACTGTTGATAAGTGTTGCTGGGTTGCTCCATCAGAGGAAACCACACTTGTCATCTTAGGCACTTACAGAAAAATCAGGTTTTTCAACAATTTTTCCTAGCAGGGATGCCTTAGAAACAAATTGTGCGTATATGCAATAAAGGTCCCATGTAAGTCAACCTCTGAAACACCACCTGAAGAGCTTAACTTGATCCTTAAAATATGAGTCTGCTCTGAGGAGTGCTGTAAAAATTCTATAATGGGATAGTCTATTTTTCCATCTCAGCAATTTCCAGAAGAAATATCTTTGTTTTACAAGTACAAGAGCAGAGACTTTTAAATATATATATATATAGATATAGATATATAGATATAGATGTAGATATATGCATAGCCCTGCAAATTCAACCACGATTTTAAAATCAGTCTGGACTCTTTCCCGTTCGTATACCTCCTGATAACGCTGATTTGCAAGGCCATCAAGTATTTTTCATTGTTCCTTCTGAACCTTTGCCGTGGGTTTAGTGAGGCAGTGTTTTTCTCAGCATTACTCTGTGTGTAATCATAGGCAACATTGCAGATGGAAATAACTAGCACTTAGCTCATGTGTGTGAAAAAGCAGCAGAATCCGTAGCTGCATTGGTCCTGCAGTGTAAACAAACAAACAAACACAACCCCCCAAAACCAAACAAATAAAAACCCCAACAAAACCCAAAACAAACAAAAAACAAATGAAAGGAAAATGGCTTGAGATGGGAAGCTGTTAGTGGAGGAAGACTGTAGTAAGTGTGCTGGGTAAGGAGCACCAAGATTTTATCTTGATGTTTTGTCCTTTAGGTGCAGGGTTTTAAATTGCTGTATATTCCAAATGAACACAGATTATAATTGATGGGTATAAATATCCCGATGTAGAAAACCAAGATTCAAAATGTGATAAAATGCACAATCTACTAAAGTTCATCACCAAACAAAAATACAGCCAAGTGAGCATTTGCTAGAGATCCCTCCAGAGAATAAAATGCTGGGGTAGAGCTGAAACTTGAACTGCAGCCAGCCCAATCAGCTACAGACAGTCCCTTGTCCCTCCACCTCCAAGTAGCTGCTTCAGATCTCCAGAGTCCTGGTAGAAGAAACATCCTTCTCTGCAAGCAAAACCACCATCATGACAAAACTGTTGTGCATTGCACATGGCAGGGTTTTCTGGTTGTAAATTACCCAGTAAATATGCTAACTTTGTCTTGAAAGGAGTTTTTCCTCTCCAAATTGCACCTCTTTAGAGCTATATTGCATTTCAAGGGAAACTAAAGCTTCATTAGTAATTTGGTACTCATTTTTCCTTATTTTAAAAGATATTTTTTTAGTATTGGTAGAAACCTTGAACAATAACCTTCCTCAACATTGTCTTTAATATTATTTTTTAAACTTTGGTACTTTCATCCTCCAGCTTTGCAATGCATTTCTTTTTATGGCATTTAGATTTTGAGAGATTCAGTTTGGGAAAAAAAATGGGAATCCTTGAAAGGATGAGGTAATTAATGCTTCTTCAGCCCATCCAAGGTACACTATTGTGTTAGAGTTTTGCCCCATTTGTAATTTATGCCTGTTAAAGCTTTGCTTTATCATCCATTACTGACTTTTAGGCTTCTGTTTGCGCTTACTGGCTGTAACAAGCATTTCATTTTATACGGAGAAAAAATGGTTTCGGTTTCAGTTCCTTTTTTACTGTACCCGAAAAAGAGAATGGGATTTGCAAATGATAAATGGGGAAGTTGACTAGCTAACTAATAAAGATTTGTCTTAATCAAGTATGATTTGTCAGAACAGGAGCGCACTGGGGTCAGGGCACACGCAATGAATAATACAGCATTCACTGGAGAAAAGGACCAGGCAAAAGGCCTCATAAATATGCTGCGATTACCCACTGCTAATTCGTATTCAAAGAGTGAGTTCCACTGAAGCCAGCTCCGAGGTTGCTGAGCTGTTCACCTGCTTCGTGGGCTTTACCATGCTTAAGAAAGTTTTATAACACTGTAGTTGTGCACAGACTGCTGCACTTTTTGGTCAGTGTGTTTAAGCATTATTTATTAATCAGCTTCTAGGTTTGTTTTATTTTTCTAATGCCTGGGTGCTGTTTTATTTCTGGTTTTCATTGTTTAAATATGAATGTGAGTACAGCAGGAGATAACTCCATTCACATTTGAAATGAACTTCTGAACAGTGCAATAAAGGTTAAAACACTCTTTAGCTCCATGGAAGTATTAGAGATAGAACAGGCAGAGACTCCTTGTTTATGTTGCCAGCTTTCCTGACTTTCTAACTGGCGTGTAGATTCAAGATAAATCTGGTACATCAGGATGTTGGGAGAAACTTGAACAAACCCAAATGTAATTTTATTTGGCTCTGGCATTACTTCCTGATGTTGACTCTGCTTTTTTCTTCAAGGAGCACTTTCTCAGATAGAAACAGTTGAAGGATGTACTCTTCTCATAGGTCTTCTGATATCCAGAGGAGATATTGCAAAACATCCTTGTTGCTATTGATAAGTTTAATGGGTCTTAAAGAATCCGTTTGAAACAAAAAATAATAAATTGTTCCAGTCCTTACAGATATAACTAACAGTCTTTGCTCTTCATCACTGTACTACTCAAATGTCATATATGGTGGTTTTATATAGTTAAATAAGATTGATAAAAATTCTCATTCTATTCTTCAATTTTAAAACTTATTTCAGAATTTCAAAACATTTTCTTCTCTTTTAAAAACATAATGTAACCTCTTTTTTTCCTATTTGCTGGTTGGCTAATAGCCTGTCTCATCTATTTTGTGCTTAGCTCTATGTCTTAAAGTGCACTTACTGCTTTAAGAATGGATCAGCTCTAGAGATAGGGCCAACTTTGCAAGCCTCAAGCTATTCAGTGCAGGAGTTTAAGTTGCCAACTCTCTGCCTGCACATTTTAAGTCTTTAAAATAACCCGTAATGTGGAGTCCAGCATAATTATTTGCACTACTCTGAGTTTATAGCAAGCAGTGGAGCACTTTTGATTAAATACTGATTATGAAGCCAGCCTTGGATGAACCAAAGATCACCATTGTGTCATCTTTGTGCTGTTTGGAGTCACAAGTTTAATTAAGTGACAGTTTGTGGCTCAAGTTTTAGAGGATGCATTTCCTCAACTTAATTTAGATGCAATCAGGATATTTAATACTCTCCCCTGCTAAATCGCCTTCAGACATCTTCAAGACTGGCAGTACTGCAATGAAGCATCGCCCATTCCTGCACCAAGCTCAGAGTGAGCAGGGGCTTCTTCCATCCCCGGAGTACTTAAAAAGTAGCAAAGGAAGACACTGAGGGTTGGCTCCCAACTTCATGTACAGTATTAGTGATTGAAATGGGGGTAGCAAGTTGTTTACTTATTGAAGCACTAAGGAAAGATTTTTTTTTTGCCTTAGAACTTATTTGAAGGAAGAGCGTAGGGGAGGAAGATGCGATGGGAGGAATTTGGAGCAGACGAGCACTGCTGGGCTGGGGCATGGCAAGAACAATGGCCAGCCTGCAATGTAGACAAGTGTTCAGCACAATCAAAGTCTGCCACCTCCTGTGAATGTTGCTGTGAGGATGTTAGTAAGGGAGCTCAGCTGGGTTGGTGATGGGAGCAGACAGAAAAAAAATACATCAGTTAGTGAGAAATGAGTTGTTTTTTACCAGCAGATTGATGTAAGTTAGGATTTCAGAAAAGGCATGAAACTTTAGAAATAAAAAAAAGCAACTGGAGGTGAAGTTACTAGTCTGTCATCTTTCTTCTTTCTTTATCCTGTTTTCTTGTCATTCATCTGCTTTTTTTTTTACTGGAGAAGGACAAACCAGGCCTGGACCATGGGAGGTGTTGGGTATGAAATGCTCCCAGTTTGTTCTTAAAGGCATGTGGCACCTTTCTCAAATATCTTTTCTTCTTTATTTTGAACAAAGCACAAAGGCTGAATTCTGATTAGGTGTTCTAGATGTTTTTCTTTCTGGCTTCTCTGACCTCAGTCTCAACCAACCCCTTTTGCTCTTGGCCAATAAAAATAATTTCATGAACATCCATTATAACTTACAGGGAGACCCTTTCATTTGAAAAATGTTTGTATTTTTACTTTTGTGGACATCTTGGACTTTGGAAGTTTGGGAGGTATTTTTAGATGCTACTTACTTCTACAGTAAGACTGGGCAACTTCTTTTATCGTCTCTTGCAGCTGAACATCTGACAGCTCTGGAAGTGTTGGATGTCTTCTGTGAATGCTATGGATTGTCAGTGCTCTTTCCACCTGTATGGCACTCGCTTCTGCTGAAGAAGCCAACTAATCCCTATAAAAAGTAGCTAATTTTTATTTTATTGTGTTAATTGACCACTTAACAGCATGCAGATTAACATCTTCATGGCAGATTCTTGAGGCATTTGAGCACTAACTCATGTTTCACTGTTCTGTTAATGCTCTCCAAATTGTCTCTCCATTGGCTTATGGCTGTTACATTATCCTTCATTTATCTGTATTACCCTGTACTTGTTTTTTAATAACCTTAATTATCTAAATCCTTCTGTTTCTAATTGTATCAGCTGTTCAGTGTAAATATGTCAGCTGTGAACTGGGGAATTTATTGGACTTTTACCTGTGTCCCTGTACTTCAAGATTTGTCATCACTTTCTTTATTAACTTTCTGCTGTCAGAAGCATAAAGTGTTTGACTCAACCCTGAATTCTTCAACTCCTGAAGCCTATATTTTCCAAGTTTGTAAATCTGCTTGCTGTCACCTCTGAACAGCGAGCTTTTAACACTTTCTAGTATTTTTTTCCCAGACACTGCTGTTGATGATATATCCTAGTCTCCTAAAATCAAAACTTTTAGCCTGTCCAAAATGGAGTGGCTGTAAGGGAAGAAAAAAAATCCCAACCTGTGTCAGCACAGTTTCCAAAAATCTTCTATAAGCTTTAGATACATCTCCAGAGCATGCAATATCTCTGTGCAAAGACAGCACACAATTGCACCCCCCAAATGGCACTGCTCACTAGGCAGGGCTGGAGATTTCATCCTGGAACTGTTCCCCACTACTACTGTGGTGAACACACAGTGGTTTTTATAGTGTATTTCATGTTTCTGTAGAACAGCCATCTTGATTTTTAACATTTCTGCTTTTCCCAGTGTAAATTAATTTGTCTTTTCCAACCTCTAATTACATAGCTCAGATGCATGCATTGTATATATGATGAGATTGAGCAAATCGTTTTTTCAGGCATCCTCGCTGTGATTTGATTGGTTTTAAGCTTTTTTTTTTTTTTGTATTTTAAATCATATCAAGATATCTGCTGCGTCTTATGACACTTTAATACACACACACACACACACATATATATACACCCACACATACATATGCACACACACAGGGTACACTTTGAGAGAAAAAGTACTCTATAAACGACGTTGGATTATTTTATTTTTCATATGGAAAGAAAATGGGCAGTCTGTCTTCAAAATTCATAAAAATGCATGTTTGTTTATCCTAAAGCCTGGAGAGGTTCATTTCATGTAGTTCCTGTCTCTTGAGTAAATATATTAGTCATTCTTAGGGTAAAAAAGTATTGCTGACTTGAGTGATTAGAAAAAGCTCGTTCAGAATCAGTTTAGCTGATAAAGTACATAAATTCTTAGATGGCTGGAGGCAAAAAAAGTAAAAGAAAACCAGTCAAGCACAACTTATGCTGCGTCCTTAGAGTATGTGTAGATATTAGAAATCAAACTGTGTGGACCACATATTAAATAATTACAATTTGTGTGTATAAATAAATACTGCGTACAGGTTACAAGCAAATTCCAAAGAAGAGGCTTATTCAGGAGTGCAAAGCATTGCTAGAAGTGATCATTGTCTTTTGGGATTATCTCAACATAAATGTTGAAAACCATGTGCCAATTTGTGCACACATGGAGGGGGAAGTTAGGTTTGCATTTGTTACATTTGGGGGGGGGGATGTTTTTCTTCAAGTGGGGAAAGTTGTATTCATTCCAGTGATTAATTTCAGTGTTTTAGGATAAAGAAATGTTATGTTTTTCTTGCATAACATAGTCTCAGAAGCAGGCACCATTTGTGTTGGAGTCACAACATGGCATTTTTGAAGTGCTTGGCACTAAAGAGGATCATTTCCCATACTTTGTTCAAACACCTTTAGGGCGGAATACATTTAGAGCTGTGGATTTTAGCATTCACCATTTATGGATGATGCTTGTTAATATTATGTATTTTTTCAGAAATATTTTTTTCTGGCCATCACAGCATTAAGACTGAAATAATTGCTCTATCGAATATTCCTGCCCTCTGTCAGTACATACATAATAATGATGTAAATACATTCACCCTTCTGCTTCTCACAGTTTAGCTGTAATTTTAGAACATAATTTTATGCGTCTCTTTGGGAATTTCAGTTAGAAGAGGCAGCACCGCACAGTCTTTGGTAGACTTGGGACTGCACCATACTAAACACTGTCCGTTCAAAAGGACTGAAAGATTGGCATAATCCCCAAATAATTGACATTGTTAAGATTCTGTGGAAATGACACCATTACTGGCAACAGGCAACACCCTTTAGTTTGTGTATTGGTCTTAATTCATGCGTCTGCACTACAGTTTATCTTACAAAGCTGGCCTTTTCACGTAACTGTAGTAGCTTCATCAATGACTTGCATTATATGTTGGCTGGGAAGATCTATACAGCACCATTGCACTAAAAGCATGAATCTGCCACATAGATGAATTTTTTAACTGGAAGGAGAACATCAGAGTTGTGGGAAAACCTGAAAAATGTTAGCAGGCAGATAGCAATGATATCAAGCTTGTAATTAGCTGTACTGTAGGCTAATGCTACATTTTTTGTAGTCCCAGGTGCTTTCAGTTGCAAACCAAGTGAGGACACATGTTTCTGTATCATTGAGAGCTCTTTATTTTGTCTATGTTATAATATTTTTGTTTGACTGTCTTGACCTTCCAGCTGAAAATCAAGTTTCACTGTCATCAGTGAATTTTCTGAGCAGAATGAGGATATGAACACGATAAAGGTGTAAATTTATGTTTGCAAACTTCTTGTGAGATTATGTTACCTCCTTCATGTCTCTTTGTTCAGCTTATGTTGTTATTTTAGCCCAAAAAAGGCCAAAGATCATCAACGAAAGTGCATGTAGAGTAAAGCTGCTCCTGTAAAATTGATGATCCATCCAATTATTTATCTACAGAGGCTGCTGGGAAGAAACGCAACCATCTCAGTTCTCAGACCCCTCTGCTAGGTTGAACTTCATGGCTGAAGGTTTAATCCCTAAGTGTCATATCAACAATTCATTCTGTGATATTCTGGCTGACATGCTCTCCTTCCTTATTTATTGATGTCTTCAGTCATCGACAATGAGAGGAAAATACACTATTCGTCAAAGTGACGGTGTTTTACCCTCACTTACAGTTGATGCTGCTGTCACATTGATGGTTGGAAAATAAACTCAATCATTATAAAAAGCTAAGAGTGTGAACTTGCCAGTGACAGGAAGAAGATGAAAAAAAAATATATACAAACCCACAGTAACTTGCTTAAAAATTGGTGTAATAAAAATAAAACTGTTTCCTGCAAAGATATTTTTGAGCTTTGTTCATGAGATACCAAACCGTTTTAGCCATGTATTTTATACTTATTCCTTTGAAGGAAGATCTGCACCTCGTACTCCTTTATGTCTGCAAGCATACGTATAATTTTTAGCACTAAATACACTTTTTATCATTTCACATCATGCTACTAGGTTAGTAGTTTGTTGATTTTTTTTGCCTCTCTGTTAAGAGATTCTGCTTCGGTTTTTTTTCCCCTGTATTATATTGAGCACATGTATCGGTGTATTACAGTATTTAGAGTGCTTTAATGAGGCAAAGCTCAATATAGTTCCATCCTATAAGTCCTTTGACATGCAAAGACAGGCAAGGCTCTCGTGAGTGGCCTTCTGAGGCTGCCATTTGTGTAACTGCACTGTGCAGCCTTTTTAACTCCAAGCCCATGTATCTTACCACATTTCACCTTTGGGAGGCATTGTATATACAGCTAAAAGTAAAGAGCAGTGAGCCAAGAGGGACAAGATAGCATAATGAGGATGTCAATTTGTGGTCAGAGGAAATATTTATCTTACTTGTACTATACTTGGCAACTGATAGAGAAATATATATGTAATGAATTTCCTCAGACTTTATCTGGCAGACTGTGTACCTTGTGTTAAATGGATTTAAAAATAACATTGCTTGTCTCAAACTTTTAAAGTTTGAGACAATTCTACTTTGGATTGTTCCTTGAAAATAGACCGTATTAAAAAAATAATCATAATTATGTTTACTAACATATTGATGAATTTTTAATGATCCATTTCTCAAGGCTCACTGAATAATGACATTTTAGGATCCCACTCACTCACCAGAACAAAAGCAAGGCTTTTTTATTTGCTGTTTAGGGGGAAAAAAGGCCATGTTTTTGTAGTTTTACTCTTTTGGTTCATATCTCTGGTAAGCCTGCTAAGTACCCTAAATGAATGTGCACAGAAATGCTGGTTGTCTCACACGTGCTGTGTGTCCTGAGGCAAAGCTACAGCTGCTTCAGCTCCTTCTGCCTGCTTCCCCATCTGTAAAATGGGAATGATTTAACTTATTTTTCTCCTTGGGGGAAATACAGGGAGGGTTTCTTAATATTTCTGTAGAGCTTTGAAGATTAAAATCTCTTCTCTATACTTGCTGCTAATATTTCAGTGTTAGAGAAGCATTTGATTGAAGCTGTTTGAAGAGCAAAGTTTTGGCATCTTGTGTTGTCTTTGTACCATATCTTGAGGCCTCTCCACTATAATTTTGCAACCTTTGGTTCAACGTAAGCTGCGGAAGGAAACAACCCCTGTGTAAACAAACGGTGATGACTATAAATTAATGTCTCTGTCTGCTGTTGAAAACATCAGGAGATTACAGCCTATCTCTAAGCCAGCCAGAAACAGTCCATGGTGGAGCAAAGCAGACACCAGTAACCAGGCTGAGCCTGAAAAACTTTTAATTTAAGCTTCAATGGTAAAGGCTGAGAGGCACTAAGAGAGGTTTTCTTCTAATATGACTTCTGTCTTTAGATGTACAAGGATGGCTGGTGTTTTAGCAAAGGCTTACTGACTTCCTTGGGCCTAAGGAGTTGATAGGAAGTATGAGCACCCAGCCTCCGGAGCAAGTCTGAAAGTCTTCTTGCCTTTATTTCACAGATCAAAGGTCAGCATCAATTCCCAGGGCCTAGACAATGTCAGGAGTCTGCAGAGGGGCAGCTTCTGTTTTGGTTTGCTTCTTCAGTTTAGTGTTGTTTGAAAAACTTCAAATTTAATATAATGATGTATTCCTCTTTGCAGTTAGGAGGAGTGATTAGGCTACCACATGTATTAAATGCTCTTGTTAGAATCTAACTTGGCATTTTAAGGCCTTTCAGTCACAAGCCATATTTTTCATTATTTACATTTTTGTTTTTTTAATGCAGAGCAGATTGGACAGGAGATGCTTGAAAACCTCAGCCATGACAGAGAGAAGATCCAGCGTGCTCGGGAAAGGGTAAGTTTGATAATAAGTAATTGCTGATTCTGCCTTTTATTTGCATTGGGCAAGTTCTTTGTGCATGCAAAAATAATCCAGATGAGATATAATCACCATGTGCAGTGGGGAACTTACAAAGTGTCTTACATGGGCCCCATCCTGCCAAGTCTCTGATGGGGAGTCACACTGTAGTCACCAAATCTGCTGTTGGAAGCAAATTTTCTGTCACTATCACAGTCAGGTCAGTGTTCTGTCCTTTGAAGGGTTTGTTGTACTGTCAATTCCAATGACTTCTTGGGCTTCTTATGAAACAATTCAATATCATAAGTGAGCTTCTAATAGTTGAGCAACCTTACTCATTGTAGCTGCAGATGCAAATAACAGCCCCTCAGGCAGGTCTGTGTGAGGAGCAGGTACTGCAGCCAAGGTAACATGTCTGTGTCCCTTTTGGCTCATGTGGCTTCCGTGGGGATCAGCTCCGCTGTGCAGAGTTAATGGAGGTGCTCAGAGGCCCATCCCATCCAATGTGTACAAGTTCTCTGAACTTCCTTGTGGGAACCCAGCCTCTCTGTCTCTGGTTTCTGCTCACAGAGCCAGGACTCTCTGTCCATGACATGTTGTTCAGATACTTTCCCAAGTGCCTAATTTTTCCAAAGCCAGGTTCTCCCATACATCTCTTAACTGACCAGTGACACTTCTAAAAAACTCTTTTATCTGTCCCAGGAAGTTTCTTCACTTGGTTAGCTTTGATTAGTAAAGCTTTCTGTAACAGCATTAATGAGGCATTTTCTGCCAGCTGTACCAGTTGCTTTCTAAAGTGCTGGGCATTAGCTACTTTAAAACACTAAATACAGCTAGATCACTAAATCTAACTAAGAATTGTGAGGATTGATCAAGTTTTGTTCTGGCAGCCTGGTGTCTTATTTCACCTCCACTCCTTACATCCCCAGTGGCTGATGAGTCTGAAATGCTTTTGTGTTTCTAGCTGGACAACCAAAACCTAGGCAATGGAGATGAATGCCATGTATTCCTTTCTGCTGATCCTGTATATCCCAGGATATGTAGTTCTGATCATTCAGTGTATGCGTGGTTCATAGCATAACTTTTCCTTTTCATTGCTTTCTACCTGAGGAGCAAATTTCTTTGACGGAAAAATCTGTAAGATGCAAAGAGCAAGATTAAAAATAAGGATATTCTAGGAAAGTGCAGTACATACACAGTCCATCACAGTGCAGTGAAAAAACCTCTTGTCATAATGGAAGATCTCAAATTCCAAGTTTTTTATCAGAAGTCACTTAAAATATTTTCTTTAGGGAATTCAGAAAAGTTCTCTAGTGGAGCCACATGGGTGGACCTGTTCCAGCTGTCTATATACACTCAGAGGAACATTTAGGGGAGATCTTGGATAATTTGGCTAGTTTCCCATTGTCTAGAGATTTTGAAAGACCAGAAGAGAAGGTGCTTTATCAATGCACTAGAGATGTACATTAAATACATGGAGTATTTATTATCTTATCAACCAGGGAATAAACTTGGCTTCTGGAATGAAATTGCCAACTTGAGTATGATGATCAGCTTTAACAGTTAAATGTTGTGAAAATTAGGAAGATATGTTTATAAGCAAATAAGTAAATAAGTTAATGTCTCAATGGTTTGAGTAAAGGTACATATATGAATTTTCCTGTCTGTGGAGTAAAACTCCTGTTTTCTTCTGAAAGCAAAGAGAAGGAAGAAGAGCTCTGCTACAAGTCAGATAGGTTAACTGGACTATACAGGACGTTAAAAGATGCAACATTTTTTAGGAAAACCACAAAATTTGTCCAACGCAGACAAGATACTTGTCAGTATCTTGTTCATCTTCCTGCTTTCTCATTATTATTCTTAATATTATTTTTAAACACCATGTAGATTTGCCATTGCTAATATCAAAGCCTGTTTCAAAATGTTTTCACTACAGCTGTTCTGTGACGTATACGCTGTTTAAGAGGTTCACATTCCACCAGTTCCATTCCACACTTCTGTGGTGCACTGGTATTGGTAAAGAAATGGTGGAAGAACTGCAATCAGATGATTCAGTTTTAAATAAAAACAAACTTACAGTTTGAAACTCTTCATGTGGGTTTTTTTTTTTTCTGCCAGAGCAGGAAGAAAAGGTGTTTTCTTAGCATTCTCTTGGGAGGCAGCTAGAGATCTTCCAAGTATGTGTGTATGTGTTTGTTTCTTTTTTAATGGGTTTTTTTTTTTTTGCTTATTTTGTGGGTTTTTATTACCATAAAAACATGAGGTCGTCTTGCTTAGAGGAGTTTGTCAAACCTCTAAGATTCAGCTTCCCTTTCCTATCAGCACTGATTCTAGCTGTCAGGTAGAATCCTGCAGCAAGAGAGGAAAGTTAGGATCAAACATTGAATGGTAAAAAGAAGAGCGCTACTTTTCTGTGAAAAGGGAGGAGAAGCCCCAAGTGTTAAATGCATCTTTATGAATAATAAAAGACCAATGTAAAGCATACATTTGTACTTCAGAATCCCTTCTAGCATAGATAAGAACTTGGCTTTTTAATGAGCCTTTTAAAAATTATTGTGACGTTTTTTCTTCTGTTACTTGTGTCAAACCAGGCTAAACTGCTTTTCTGGAGCTTGAATTGTCTAGATGAATCAGGAAAAAATGAGGGAATGGCCTCCCTGGAATATAATACTCATCTTTGTTCCATCATAGCACATAATTACAGAGATCTGAGAGTTAGTGCAAGCCTTCCCACTGAATATGATATTGCTAAGAGCAACTCTTGATTGGTGTTATGCAGTACCAGCTTCTACTTGGTATTTTGTTAATAGCTTTTAGAAGAATAAGGAGGAAATTTATGCAAAAAGGTTATGTGACACTGATTGTCACATCACCTACTGATTTCAGTAATAAGCATTAAATCTGACAGCAAATATTTACTGTATTGTGCTCCAGAATAGAGACCGGGTTTAATATTGCTGCTGTTCAAATATTCAAGATATAATAGTGGTTTGTTATGGTGAAGGTGATTTGTTATTGGAAGATTGCCACTCTCTTTGGCAGTGTTACTGTTTTAATGGATTTGTAACACAGGATGCATTTTGTCTACTGCAACAAAGTTTTTTCAGTAAGAAGTCAAAGACTCAGGTAATCCTTTCAATCTGATTGGATAATGAAGAGGGAAATATTCAGCTTTCATAAGAAGAATGTTTTTATGTATGTACACACAGCTGTGTTTTGGGGCACGTTAGAAAAGGTGGTCCCTGCTATTTCATAACTGAAGTAGTAATAATTATTACATTATCTTTTTACAGTAGATTTTGATGTCCTGCTGGTTCCAAGATGTCTAAAATGTCAAAAGATGTCTCTCCTCTAGCTGCCAGTGGCAAAAGAGGCAATTGGAGAGTAAATCCATTCTTCCTATAATCTTGTAATTTCTAGATTTCCTTTTGTGGGACAATAATAAACAGAAAAAGAGAGGAGACATTTTAATCCCTTTTAAAAAGCTATAAACATGAAGTTCATTTGCTTCATAACTTTTTATCTATACTATTTCATTTTTTACCTATTTTGCAATATTTTTGAGAGCTGTAGAACAAGACAGCTAATTAGGTGTGCTGTTAACTGTAGGTTTCCTTTGTCCTAATAAACTACAAAAATGAGTGAGTGAGAGTTCCTTACATGAAAAAAACCCACCATATATACTGTACAGCTGTTCCTTCTGTACATATATATATATACTATTCACAAAGCATTTGAGCACCCAGGCCAGAGGTGGCTGCTGTAGGTCAGTACAAGTTTTAGATTTAAGGGGCAGTATAGACATGTTTCTTTTACACTGAATTGCTAAAAGGATATATTTTGTATTTCTGTTTCTTTCTTTAAACTACAGTCTTTGAAAAACAGTAAAAGAAAGATATGTTTTTCTTTTCATAAAGCATCAGGAACACAGCACATGGCTGTCTCTTCATCCCTTGATCCTTTCACTAATACACACAAACAATACACACACGTGGGAATTATGGATTTCAATATAGAGAGCTTCTGCCTGCAACCCTTTATTTGTAAAGCTTTTGCTCTTTATCCTGACCCACCTTTGTTGCCTCAATGACTTACCTTCCCTGGGTTTCATGTTTATGTAGGTGAAATCAAGACGAAATATTTTTAAATTTCAGAGCTTTGGTGGCTTTATGAGCTTGTTATGTGCTAAACCCGAAGCTGACTCAGGTGACTGTAGAAACACCTGTCCCTTGTACAGAATGGGGAATGTGTGCCTTTTGCCTTTAATGGGACTCTTTTCTCCCCAGCTTAGAGAAACAGATGCAAACCTGGGGAAGAGTTCCAGGATTTTGACGGGAATGTTGCGAAGGTAAGGCCAAGGTAGGGACATTTCTGGTCTTTCTTTTCTTCTACTCTACCTCTGTGCCTTTATTTTCAATTTTACTTCAAGCTCAACATTTTGCTGGTGTACCTGGCTTTTTTTTACCCCGGCTGCTATGTCTGAATATCTTTGGATGATGGAAGGCTTTCCTATGACAGAGTTTTCTGTAGCCTGAAGGTAGCCCTTGTGTAATGATTTCTCATCTTGTTTCTTTGTATTTGTTTGAGGGGTTTGGGATGTGTGTTCTAAAATTAAGATTTTTTTGATGATGATTTTCTGTGTTTCTTATGCTTCAGTGGTTTCGGGGGGGTTTGAGGGGTTTTTTTGCCTGTTAAAATGAGAAAGTTGGTAAATGTTTCAGGGCATAAATTCATGTGCAGTGAAAAGGTTAAAATTATCAATTCTGCCTAAATGGATGGGACAGACACATTGTCAGCCCTGGTGGTTTTACCATGTTTCTTCCACGCTTTCAATGTTATGAAAATTGTCCCTGGGATCAAAATGAGGTGATACAAAAAGGAAAATTGTACAATGTCCTAAAATGCCATGTGGGACTGAAGGGAGGGGGTTATCCACTGATTACTACTCCCCTTAAAATTGCATCAGTGCATTCTCAGACAGACTTTTTGAATTAGTGGCACCTCTGGATATATGTTCTTTACTCGGTGAAACAGCACCTGAGCTTCTCTGTGATGTCCATATTTCTGTACATGCTCAACTTCCTAAAGAAGAAAAGCATCCCTCTAATAAGTGGTGCTGGGTTCTAAGAATGCACAGTTTTAAAGGAGTTTTAGTACATCCTCTGAAGAGTTCAGTCTGAAATTACCCTTGCCACAGGCTTTTATGTTGTGTGTTTGCTTAATGCACTTTGCTTAAAAAAAAAAAAAAANAATTTTAGCGGAGTTGTTGATTTGTCACTTGGTTAGGAAATGCGAAAACTGGAATTTTATAAGTTGTTCTTTAACACAAGCTTTATTTCTCCATAAGTCTCCTCAGAAAAATACCTTTGTTAGTTCCTTGTATACCAAATTGACAAAGGTTAGAATGACTGAACCTGATGTCTTCATTCCACTGATTTCTTACAATTCCAACTCCAAAATGTAGCTTATAAAATTCTCTGATTAAGAGTAATATGTAAATGACACAAGCTAAATTCAAAATCCATGGAGGAAGGAAGTGGCAATTGAAAGGGATGGTTCAGTGACTGTAGACAATCAAAATAAACTATAAAAAAATGAAGGAAAAGAAAAGACACCAACCAAACCCAGGTCTCCCCTGGAAGGGCTCTGCGACATGAGCTGTAACGAATATTCTGCATATGTCTCCATTTTGTCAAATCTCATTAAAGGGGTTTCTTGCTTTATGTCAATTGAGCTGTCCAAAAATCATTCATCATTTTAGTGTAAAAAAAAATCATGCAGTTATTTAAATAATATCATATTAATGTTAAAGTTCAGCTGTCATTTAATAGTATGGCTTAATCAGACATAGCATTTAGGAAAAATAGTTTTTTCGGGCTTTACTTGGCTTTCAGGTTGGCAGATTCAAATAAGGATTTATGGGTTTCTAAACCAATGTATTCTTTCCATGTTTATGCTTGAGGTACCCCAGCCTTTTTTGTAGCACCCTGTAGTCTGTTATTTTCAATAAAATAAAGTATCTCCTCATATTGTGTTTGAATACATTTGCAAGTAATTTGGAGAAGCTGAAACAAAAACATATGCTGTAACCTTTGACTTTGTTTTGTGTTTGGGAATCACAGTTAGGAGTCCTAGTTTATAAGTGTTCCATAAGCCAAGTGAAAAATATGATCTTTCTGAGATATACTTGGGCTCTTCTTTTCAGACAAAAGGATTATGGAGTCAAACACCACGATGGCACGTTTCTGTGTGTCAGAAAGGCGCTGGGTTTCCTTTTTCTTCAACAAAAATGCTGAGCTGAGTCACCCATCTAGATGAAAGGTTAGGATTTAAGCTCAGGTCAGGTAAATGTGCCAAAAGCAATGCCAGCATAGAAGCAGCTTTCAGTAGACAGTTCTCAGGATGTTGTTTAAAACCACATAGTTTATAGACCTACAGTGAATTTAATTTGTTTGTGTGAGTTGGGTAGAAGGGTCTAGCATTATCCCAGCCTCAGCATCATTCTGATTTGTTTAGTAACAAGAATAATCATGAAGTACAGACCCCAAGAAATCAGCATGTATTAGATAAATACAACTGCAGGAAATATAATTAGCACAGATTGGCAGTTGTGTCCTAATTTCTGCATACTTCAGTACACACAATGTTTTACATAATTACTGGAACCAATAAAATAAAACACTGGAGGACCATTCTCCACATCAATATTATACAGAAAAGGTAATGTTAAATTGAACATTGCTCAATGTAATGGCTGTTCCCATAATATATATTTGCTGATATGCTTGAAGTCATATGCCATGCTAACACCCTGTACTTCAAATTAATGCCTAACTCTTTCTAATTTTACTGTCTGGGAATGGTAAAGCAGCATCCCTTTTGAATCTGGCTGAATATATTAAGAAGTCAGGTATTTAGATAGCTAGAGGGCTAAATTACTGCCTTTGTATGACCTAAATTCCCTGGCCATGTGTTTGTGCATGAAATGTTCTGGAGATGAGGAACAGAAGCAGAGACAGGTTTTGTAGGTTGCCATAGCTCAGTAAGGAAATCAGTGGCATAATAGGGACAGGTCTTCCTCTCCTAGTTTGCTACTCTGGCAATAAGATACCCAGATTTATATATTGGAATTTGTTATCTCATAATGTTTTGGGTATATGGGTAAGAATATTTTTGTAATAAGTGGTTTTAAATATTTTCACATGGAAATGACCTATACTTTCATGATCCTTTTTTTTTTTTTTTTTGCTGTAGCAACTACTTAGGTTCTACTAAATTAATACATTCCTCCTATGGCATGGCATCATGAGGATCAGGAGGAATGGCTTCAAACTGAGAGTATGTTTAAATTACATATTAAGAAGAAGTTCTTTATGGTGAGTGTGGTGAGGCACTGGAATGAGTTGTCTCTGGACTCTGTCCCTTGGCCTGTACCCCAGTGTGAATTGGGGAGTGCACAGAGTGCTAGAAAGAAGTAGAAAAGTATGTGTTGTGGACTATCTTCAGGGTTTTGCCCACATCCTAAGCCAATAGCCTAGAAAAGCTTATGAGAAAAGAATTTGGAAAGTCTCCAAGCCACACACAGCCCAGTGGGAAACAAATAAACCTAAAAGTAACCAGATAAAAATTTCAGTAGATTTGAATCTTTTTTCAATTAACAGATAAGTTCTGTCTACCCCCTTCAAATTGCAGGAAAATATTTTAGAAGAATAGCTGCTACACTCTAGAACAACTTTTTATCCTGGTTCACCAGGAAATTTTTGTGTCAAAAGTACTCTTTTAATCTTCTGATTTCAGTGTTCTGGATTGCTATCAATGGTGTTTTGAGAAGCTTATGAACACATCTGCGTTTATAAAAGAGACTTCTAAAATTTGTTTCCCAACAGGACAGAGACACCACCTCTGCCTGATAGAAATGAGGCAGTAAGGGTTCAGTTCAGCTCTCAGGTAACAAGTTATGTGACTTCCCAACAGCTGCATGAGCGATATGACTGCAGTCAGAAATGGAATGCGAGTTCTGGAGAAGCTTCTTCACTCTTTCCAGGAAAATTCTGGGAGTCCTGCTTCTTTCATCACTGCTAAAGTTTGTTCTACTTTTGAGCTCCAGGATATTTCAGACCTTGCAGTTATTTTTCAACATTTCAGAGAATTGTAGGACAATTTAGGTTGGAAGGGACTTCTAGAGGCCCAACCTCCTGTTCAAAGTGAGTCTCATTGGAGCAGGTTGCTCAGACTCTTCTCCAGTCACATTTCAAACACATCCAAGGCTGGAGATAGCAATGCCTCTGAGCAATCTGTTCCAGTAGCAGCTGAAATAAGCAAATTCTCCAGGTATCTCACTGCAATTTCCCAGTACCCAACTTGTGTCCATTGCCTCTGGTACTAAGCAGAAGTGATTTAAAACGTGACTTTTAGAATTGGCCTTCAGAGTTTGGGCCTGGATTGCATTTTTTTTCTAACAGGTCTCATGCAACTTCAGCAGTGATGTTGTGGTCATCGGGCAGAGGGGACCCTCGGGGTAGGGCAGTTCTTTAAGCAGGGCATAGGGTGCCCTGCCTCACCCACTGCCCTGGGCTGTGGCCATTCCGCAGTGTCTGCACAGGACTTCTTTATTGCTTTCTCTTGCTTGCAGAGATGTGCAAAGTTAAGGATGTCTGTTCTGCCTCCTTGTTTGGCTATAAAGCCCACATTTCCATATGTTAAAAACAGCAGCAGGGACAGTCATGTCCCTGTGGACACAAACCCAAACAAAGAGTGAGTGTTACCACTGCCTTTTTCCCTATTTCCCTACCAATCTCATTTTCCATCCCCAAAAGTCCATGACAAAAAACTGATTTTCTTCTGAGCTAAAGCCTGTTTCGGTCATACTTGGCCATGACTGTTGAGTCTCTGCAGTTTTCTGAAGGCAGGTCTTTGTATCACCAATCCAGAGTGAGATTTAACTTACAGCTACATTTGCCTTGTTTTCATGCTAATAGAGGAGGTCCTCTTTCCAGGATATTTGGTCCCAAGCCAAAAGAAGTTTTAGTAGGAATTGTTTCAGCAACTTTTTTTGTACATATATTTCTATTTTTACTTCAAGATGTTTTTCTTCACTGAAAAATGATGAAACAGTAAATCCTCAAGCAAAATGTCTGCTCCATGTTGAATATTTACAGCTGCAGCTGTTTACTTCAGTAATTTAGACCTTGATTTGGGAGCATATTTAAACATATGGTTAAGTTAAACCAGTGGAGGAATTCCTTAACTTGAGAGAGATTGAACAAGGAGGGGGAGTACGTGGCAAAATGATTCTGGGTCATCTCTTGGGGCAACACAGATTTTATTGTACTCCTTGCAAACCATGTCCTTAGTATGTCTGTTGTTAACTGGAAGTTGTAAAATATGCATAGGGTATTTTAGTGCTTGTTACTGTCAATATAATAACTTCTTTTATCATTTTCCTCACTTTTTGGCATTTAATATAGTTACTTGATTCTTATATTATTGTACCATTTGGGTTTTGTTATGCAGCTAGACTTTATCAATTATGAAGTGTTGAATCTTTTCAGAAGGAAACTGGTAAGCTCTGTGCTGTTGTTAATCATAATCTAGTCCTTGGATGAGGAACATACTGCTTGTTATTCCAGATTAAACCTTGGCATTAATTAGTACCTAGTTGTTCCTCTCTTTGTCTCTTTAAAAAGAAACCTTGTTTCTTTGTTGAAGTGATGGACAAAACATCTGGAAAACATAAATGTGTCATCAGCAAATTTCCCAAGGGTGAGCATTCTTCATCATTAGGAGTCCAACCAAAAAAACAGGAAATGTTCCTCTAGGTCTGAACAGCAAATATTTTAAAATAGTATGGGACAATGTGGATTCCCTGTCCTTAGTTTAGGTGTGATGTAATCTGATGCATGTAAGATGCACTTCTTATTTTTAGTAATCGATGGAAAACCATTTTCTAAACCTTGCTCGTCTTTCTTAGACAGTGTTACATGTGTGCTGTTTCCACAATACTTTTGAAGAATCTTGCCCTACTTTCATTCAGTGTTAGAAATACTGTTCAGCTCATGCACCGTGGAGGGTGCAGAAGTCTTTGGAGCTGCTATTTAACCACCAGCCATCAGTGTACGTGGGGAGTTCCAGGCCACAGGTATTGAATGCCTTACAGAAAGGGACCAATTTCAACATTGCAGGCATGTAGCTGGGATTAGTTTAATGCCACTGTAGCCTTTGCAAACCTTCATCTCTAACAACCTAAGTGATACAGAGTTAAGTTGTCTTCAAACCTGGAAGAAAAAAGGAACATCACGATTGATCTTTACATCTAGTAACTTAAATGCATAGGATAAAAAAAGTCAGTGTTTTAATCTCCTTGTGCCCAGGCAGCTTTAGAAGGGGATGTCCCTCATTCAGTGAGGTAAGAGCATTTATATGGTAGCATTGTTTTATTTTTCAGATGGTTGGAAAGCTTTATCTGCATGTCAGGCTGCCTGCACTATCTCCGTTATGAGCGGGGTTCTCAGCATTCTTCAGACCACATTTCTAATTCTCTTTTTCCATTCCTTTTAAAGTGTACAATGATCTTTGTTCTGTCCTCTCCGTTCCCTCTTTTCTGTCATCTGGAATTGCTATCTCATTTGCTCCCCTTCTGTCTACTCGTGTCCAGCTGAACAGCTGGAAAGAACATTAACACACAGTTGTGTTTCTGCAGGAAAGCAGGATCCCAATGGATAATTATCCTAGCTTGTCCTAGACTGCACATACCAACGATGTAAAGCTCATGTTAGGTTCAGTATCATGTAACCCTCTGTGGTTGTTTTCTGTACTGGGGTATGTTGCCTACCATTAAGCAGCTAGAGCCTAAAGAGGTTCACAGTGTCATGAGTGAAACAAAAGGCATTTCACTGCCAGCATTGTCAAGTCTGAGCCACAGCAGGTATCCCATGACATGCTTCCATGAGAAGCCATGTCTTACATCAGCATAAGCAGTGCAGGGCTTTCCTGCAGTAGTTACAAGGAGATTCCAGTAGGATGAGTTCTCTCTGATGTGATATTCAGGACTAGTGAAGGTAGTAAATGTGTTTTGAATATGGTACGATTGTTTATGTGAAGGAGAGAAACTGTTAGCAAAAGCTGGCATTGGTAATTGCTGAAATAATTGGAGACAACTTTTCAGAAATCAATTTAGTCAAACTCTTTAAGGCCAGTAGTTGATTAGCAATCATGTTCTTGACACCACTCACACTATAACTGTGAAGGAAAAATATAGGTTGAATTTTACACATTCCATTTACTGCAGAGTGTTTAGGCCAAACAGTGCAGAGTGTTTAAGCCATAAATTCCTGAATGTAACATTTTCTGAATGCATGATATGTATGATATCTTACCATTGGGTCACTTCATTTAAATCCATATATTTACCAAAGGAAATAGAACCAGCTTGGAGGTGATTTCAGCGAAGTTCATCCATTTGTGTTAAGGCAGGATTGACTGACCCTGTTTTAATCCTGACAGATATTTGTTTAGCCTGTTCTCCACTGATCAACATGCCCCATCTCCTCCATCAGACATGTCCAAATTTTCCCTAATGTTCAGCCCAAATCCTTTTTCCTAGCTAGACGGAGAAGTTTAATGTGCATGAGAGGAGATTTCTGGTGACTTGTGCTGTGGAAAGAAATTTCTGCTCAACTTTTCAAGAATTAGAGAACATAAATAAGAGTGTGCAGAATTAAATTACAGCTTCTAGTTTTCATCAAGCCAAGCCATTTGATGGGATACGGGAATGTAAAAAGAGAAGAGCTGGATGTTGCTCAAATCGGCAAATCCCGGGAGCTCAGCCTCTCCAAACAGTAGATTCATGTGTAGGTGTCATGGAGCTTTGTAAACAGAGACACTAAAATTAAATCATTCTCGTAAAATTGCTTATCTGGACTAAAACTAGACTGTATACTATGCTGTCTGAAAGCAACATTTGCAAGTCAAAGTTACAAAATACCAAGATTTAACCTTTTTGGTGGCACTTCTAAATGCTTAAATAAAAAGACAGTAAGTGTGTCAAAAAACCATGATTTTAACTCATTTCTCCCACCCTTGCCCATGGACACACCGGTATTTTGGACAGAGATAGTGTTTGAAAACAAATGGAGGAATGCAAATTGATTTGCCTCATCTTCTGTCAGGTAAAAAATCTGCTTTGTGCATTCTGAGTATGATTTCCAGTGGCACTTGGCACTTTTCTTGCCACACTTGATTGAAATTGTTGGCTTTTAATAAAAGCAAAATTAATTTGGCTTTCCAGCATCCATATGTGATTCTGATCGCGCATCAAGAACTTTATCGCTAAGAAAACAATGACATCATCAAACTGTTTTAAAACTGCTGTGACATCAGAATCTTGTCCTTATTATCTAGTCTTTTAGACGAGATCATTTCCAGTTTAGTTCATAGTAGCAGGTCAGACTTCTGGCTGTGCTTAAGAGGCACAAGAGATTAAGTGGCCAACAACTGGGAAAAGGAGAATTCAGCTGAGTACAATTTTTGTTCAAGTCAGTCGGTGATGTTCTAGCACAAAACCCAGGACCTGAACCTGCAAGGCATAGTCGTGTGAGTAGTTTGCTCACCTGTAGCCCCAGTGTTGAACAAGGAACTCCTTTAGTTTGAGCAAAGCTTGGTTGGGGTGGGTGATGTGTTGTAGTTGCTGTTGCTGTTACTATTGTAGTTTTGCAAAGGCCATAAATTATGACTTTGGAGGATCACTCAGAGTTGGTTGCAGATAAATTAGTGCTGCTGTGGGGCAGTACCAAAGCTGAGGAAGAATTTATATCCCTGGTAGCATGTCATATGTTGTATTGGACCTTTAAAACTCTGCAGAAGAAATGTTCACACAGCACTAACCTGCTGAGCAGCTCTACGAAGAATAAAAGAGTCATGAATGAGAAAGTATGGCCATACAGTGAGAGACTGTTTAGTCTACTTCATGATAGGAAGGATGAAAATTTCCTAATTCTGACTGGCTCTTTAACTAATGTGGAAGATCCAACCCAAGCCATTCTATGGTTCTCTGACTTAAATCTAATCAAGAGGGCGAAGAAAAGTCAATATGGAAATTGAGGAAAATGAGAAAGATAGTGAAAAGCTATTTCGCCATAAATACTGGTATTTATTTTCTCTGCAACATTTGTGTCACTCTAAAATGGTTTGTGCAGGATCTTACTGTGTAGTATTTATTACCTCAGAACTCGTTTAGCTTGGAATTTTCAATATAAATCAAAGTGTAAACCAGAAGGTTTTTGTAATATTTGTGAGTTAGAGCAAAGTCTTCATATTTTCTTTTACTTGTTTAGTAGGTCTACTGATAGTTTAAGATTGCAACACTAATTTTTCTTCTTGAAAAAACACTTGCATCTTAAATTTATTTTTGCACCAACTCCCCACCTTCCTCCTGATAAAAATGCTTGTGCAACTGAAAAAAAACTCCCACTGTTGTTTCTCTGGCATGCTTATCATGGCCTCAAATAATGTGTTTAAATAGGGAATTGTTTGAGAAACATGATTCTAAGTGTGTCCAATCTTAGATGGCCTGGATGTCGGGAAGCATATGGTCTACTTTATCCATGCCAAGAAACTTCCTTGCTACTTTCTGTCACCGCTGTATTTTTCAAATGCAATTTTCAGCATGAATGGCACACACGTGTTGATTGTGAAGGTAGCATTCTTTCAGTACAGCCCTAAGCTAATTACTCTTAGTGGCAGTGGGGCTTTGTAGCTCATTTGTGAACAGCTATTTATGCTACTACACCAGTACAAAGCAATGTTTCACATTACCAGTTTACCAGACTATTACACCATTGTGTTTTAATCCACTGTAGGTGGATGGAGAATATGAGCCATCTGTTTTATTTAATGATATAATCAGTAAACAATATATGCACTTTACACATTTGGTCATTAAAGATGCCCATATTGTTGGACCCTGTATTTACATTGTAAATTGGTGTATTCACACATTGGCTTGTTCTGGTGTCAAAGGCTTGCTGTGTTCATAAGCTGGTACAAAGCAAGCTCAGTAACTGCTCAAACCCAGTGCAGGTGGTCGAGCTAGTTGCCACACAGATCAAAAGTCAAACAACTGTGAATCTTCCTTTGAAAAGGCATTTAGAGAGACAAGGCTGGTCTTATCTTCACAAACAAGAAAGAGTTATAGATATACATCATGAAGTTATGAGAACAAAAGGGGGTTTTATAATCACTCTGCGTCAGAAAACCCAGTACTGCAGACTTTTGTGAAGACATCTTTGAAATATAAAGAACATCTTATTTTCCTGGACAAAATTTAAAGGACTGAGTCTGAATTATTAAATATGAGACGGTTCAGTCATTTCAAAACTTTGGAGACAAGAAGTTGCTTTCTCTTACAGTTGATTTAATTTAATTTTATTTTCAGCAATGCTTAAGCAGAACAAAACAGACAGTAATTGCAAAGCCCAATCTTATTCAAGGGATAGAGGTGAATGGGTATATTTGTTCTAGAAACAAAGGAAATTCATCGATATTTCAGTTTCTCCAAAGTATCCCTCATGAGCGCCAAAAAATGACTACCAAAATTCATTAAAAATTAATTTACAAGTAAAATCTTGTTTGCTGACACATTTGTAAGGAGGCGAAAGATCACACAGTCCCATATTAAAACAGTAATGTTCATTTCAGTGCTTCACTTAACAACTTGCACTTAAGACGCCCAGAATTTGAAATCGTTGTTGGAGGACTCAGTCTCGTTTCTCATTGTGTTTTATGTGGAAATAGAATTGGATTTATCACCACGTGAAGGCCTGGCTGGCATTCATGGTAGACAGGGAGGGGAAAGGACTTGTGGAATTTGTATGGCTGAGAGTGGGTTGGCAGGTCCACACGGCTGGAGGAGTCTTGAGCTTCACACCACAGCTTGGTTTCTGCTTGGTTTCGTTTTTTGATTTCTATCCTACATAATTCAGATGTAATCAGAGGCTCTAGGGGTATACCCACTAACAAAGTCTGTGTGCTGAAATGTGTTCACTTTGCATTTACTCCTAGAGACATGAGGAAATAGCTTTCAAAGTCTTTAAATCTATTTCAAAGGCAAGCTAATTATATTATTGGGGGTTTTCTTAATCTTGAGGTATGAATAAAGAAGACTTTTTTACTAGGACTTTTTTATATTGGCATGAATTTTAGAGATAAAGTATTTTCAAGTGCATGAGCAAAGAGAAGAAAATATCTCTTTTTATGAGCTATAATATATATTTCAAAATATACAATATTTTCATAGTTAAAATATTTAAAATAATACGAAAGACTCAGCTATAAGTCTTCCTTTTATAGTCTTTTCATAGGTATTTCGTGTAAGTTGAATATTAAGCTTTGGCATGTTTCCATAGGTTTCATGATGTATTGCCTTTTGATTTTGAGATATTGTGTAAGTAACTTATTTCTTACCTTATAAAGGGCTTGAGGGGTTTTTTTTTGTTGTTGTTGTTGGTTTGGGGGTTTTGTTGTTGTTGTTTTGGGGATTTTTGTGGGTTTTTTGGGGATTTTGGGGGGTTTTTGGGTTTTGTTTTTTTTTTTTGCCATCCCAATCCAGTAAAAATAAACAGAAACTTGGCTACTGATATTTGATTCTTAGCTTTGTCCTAGGTATATCTTGGGTAACTGTGAACACATCTGTTTCTGTGCATCTCTAAAATGAGGATAATGTTCCATATCACAGCAAAGCATTCCAAGAGCAAATGCTCTTAATTAATCTGTGCATGGTCCTCACGTGACCTGATGAGAGTTTGTGAATGATAGACTGACTGGTAGCAGTGCCCATCCTGATTTGGAGTCATGGCTTAAATCCATGGAGTCATGGATTTAAAAGGGGTGAAAGAGAAGCATGGGAAGAATTTAGACTAGAGGGGTGTGGAGTATCTGATTTCCCACAATAGTCCATTAGCAAGTACATTCCTCATCTCCTCAGCTATTGAACATGGCTAGGAGAAAGAGGAGGTATCAATTCTTTGTTGCCCGTCCAGATATAAATTTGAGACCTGCAGGTGACAAACTCATCTTATGTTGGGTGACATTTTTGGTTTGTTGCAGACAGAAAAGAGTGTTTGAGTTGGTTCAGCAAATAGAATTAACACATCCCTGGAGACATAATGATGAACTATGTATATATATGAAGAGAGAGAGAGAAGAGCAGTAATGTTAAATTTGATGTGCTAGCCCAGGCAACTTCTTCTGTCTCGATCTCTCCTTACTGCTTCTGTCAGAAATGATGTTCCTATAGTTTGCTGTGGACTGTCATGTATTATTTTTGCCTGCTGTCAACCTGCAATCAATCAGGACTTTACAAACATCTGTTAAGTACTTTAGGGTTCCTCAAAGCATAAGCAGATCCTAACAAATATAATGTTTTATGACTTAATATCATAGCACTGCTGTTTATTTGTCAAAGGAGGTGTCAAAGGAGGAGAGACGTGTAGGCTCAGGGATGTAGGTAGACAGTCACGTCTTCTAGCCAAAATTATCTTTGTCAGTATCACCTCTCACCTGTGAAGGAAAAAAAAGAAACACAGTATTTTACAGAACATGGATAGGTAAAGCCATGGAGATACTCTGGGAGTACATAAAAAATCTATCTGGTGTAGTAACTTGATGACCAAAAACATACTAGTGAGCCTTTGAAATGCCAGTTTTTTGCTGCACAACTCCTGATTAAAAAGAAAGTAAGAACATGGATTTCAGTTGCATTTTGTTGAAATACCTACTGGAATGATGGTGGTTTTAGCTGTCAAGTTAGAAGAAAGGTTGTTAGTTTGTGTAGCAGGCACATGTTGAAAGCTGGAGTAGAATGAGGTCTGAATGTGGTATCTGGTAATGGTGCTGTAGAGCATAATTTTCCTGAAGAGTGTTCTTTACAGAACATCTCTTGTGCTGATGCACTTGGTCACATTTTCATGGCCATCTTTGAATAGTTGAATAATTGGTAAAGCTCTACCAGCAAGGAGTGAGAGAATCAAGCTCCTACATGCCTGTTCCATCAGATGCCTGCTATTTGAGGAATCTAAGTGATCAAATCAGATGACCATTTATAATTCTTCATGCAAGGATTGCTCACAAAGAGTCTTTTTCTTAGTAAATTCCCAGAGTCCTCTTTGGAATAAGATAATTTGGAATAAGACTATTTGGAATTATATTATATTCAAATTTGATATTATGCATGTAACACGTTGTTTTGGAAGAAACTGCACAAACATTATTAAAAATGCTCAAGATCCTTAGCAGTCAGCTAAGGAAATAGGGATCTCCTCTCAGAGATGCTCACTGTAAATGGACAACACAGGTGGAGCAGGGAATGTTGAATGAACCCAGGCACTTTCTTCAGGCATTGATTTTTATATGCTTACAGTTCTGTTCTTTGAAATCAGTTGAAAACTCTGTGCCCATGTGCTTGTTCTCTGAATCGGGGAGGAGGAGCAGGTGCTCAAGATACCAGAGAAGCTGTTTTATAAATGCAGAGACTAGCTTACAGTACAGTTTCTATTTTGTCCTCTTGCTCCACTGACCCAAATAAATACAGGTTTAATAGGAAAATATTATTGTGACTGAGCTGGGTAATAGAAATTGGTTAGGAGGGCTCTTAAATTTGGCCCTAAACTATTGAGTTCTGAGACTGACTTGAGTTTGAGACCCACTGTACCCTGCTTTCTTTGATCCAAACCCTGAGAATATGTATCATCATTTAAAGGAATGAACTGCTTTGTGAGGAGGAAGCCAAGAAGTAGCCCCAGAGAATGCCTTCCCACATGGAAAGCCACCACCCCCTGATTTGATGGCTTCCATGCTAATGCATCTTTCAAGGGGGCCTCTTTGTCCCACATTGTTACTTATTTGGCTCTTCTTTTCTTTAGTCTTAATTGTCATTAGCGTGGGGTTTGTTTTTTTTTTTTTCTCTTAAAGTCATCTGGGGAATACTAGTTTATTGCATATTGTTGTGTTTGTCTAAAGACAATTGCACAAGCTTGAAACTTAATCCTTATAATCTTTCCTACTGGGGAGAGCTTCAGATAAATACTTGTTGTATGTTTGGTGGGAGTGGGTCTCAACTTTTTGATCATCTATGTCTAACTGTTGAGTAATACTTAAGGGAAAATGTTCTCAAAACATTCCTTAGATGATTATTAGATTATATTTTATGTTTGATAAAAAGTGGAAAATTGTATAAATATTTGCTTAACATCCCACCCCTTAAGCAATCTATTTCTTTTCTGGCCTTCAACCCTCTTGCTCAGTGAAATGAGATCAGTCATTTTCTGTTTATAATCAGTTTCACTTTGCAGTTTTCATGTGTGTGTAGTGCAATTCCTTACTCCAGAAGCATATTAAAATAATAAGTGGAAAATAAAGAAGAAGAAAGGGAAAAATTATTTAAAAATATGTTCTAGTGTCTTCCCATACTTTAAAAGTAAACAAGTGCTATAATTATGCTGCATGCATCTGGTGTGCTAGTGTTATGAGAAATTTAAAAAATTATTTAGTCCTGCTTTGTTTGTTTGTCACATAGTAAGTTTATACATCTTATGTTTCAGTGGCTACTGTTAAAATCAGCCTTTGGCAAAAGCAAACGTGATATCTTGTTCTTACAAGAGGAAATCACTTTTGCATCTTTGATACTAGGCGGTGGTTCAAGTTTTCTGGAAAGAGAACTTTTTCACGTAGACAGTAGTCAATACTCACATAGGTCAACTGTTTGGCTGTTCTCTCTCATCTGAATTTTTCATTTTGGATCAATACAAAGAATCAGTCTCAATGTCACGGACATCAAAATGAATTCTAGGTCATTTTTAGAGCTTGACTAGATGGAAGGAGGGGTTGGGGGTAACATTGTATTAGGGGAAAAAAGCATCAGGGTCAGTAAATTAATTTAAAAGATCACATCTCTGCACCAACAAGGATTGAAGCATTTCTGTTTTAAGTGCAAAATGGCTGATTTAGATGCAAGAAGGCCTGGAGTTTCTCTTGAGTCTTCTTTCTCTTCTACCATGTTTTTGCAATTAAAGACTGGATGAAAATTATTTTTCCTTTCCTTTCTTTTTGTTTTTTGTTTTGTTTTAAATGTATTATTTTTTCCTTAATGTGTAGCAGCTGATTTTTCCTCTGCTGGCTCACTGGGGCACAGAGACAAACCTCCTTTCAAGGAACAGAGTTCCAACATTGTTGTTGATTATTTTATTGTGAAGCCATTTCTGTGGTAAGGCAGGCTCTCCAGCTCCTTGATGGAGGGAAAAAACCTTGAGATGCAAGTGTTCAGGCAAATGTACATCCCTTTTCTCTTTAATGTGGATGGACTCACAAAGAAAGTAGCCATAGAGGCATGTGTGTCTTCAGCATGCTCACAAAGACCTGAATTTCAAGAGCAGACAACCCATGACAGACACTCCTTTGGGAACACAAGTGGCCTTCATCAGAGTCTGACCCATTCGTGGTACTTTCCATGAAGTTGCAGTTGAGATCTGCTGCTCCTGGTAGGAGAAAGAGCAAGTTTGCTTTCCAAGATCTCTTTGTCCTTCTTTTTTCTGGCTTACCCTATCTTATTTACCCAAAGTTTGAGTTGCGTTTCTTGCAGGAGTCTTGGGCTCCCTCTCCGACCCCTTCTGTGGTTTTCACAGCCTGTCATTTGGAGATGGTTTTGACATCTTTTGACAAACATATTCACTTAGAATCACAATGTGGTTGCTCCGAAAAAAGGCGACATTTCTTTTTTCTCCTTCCTCTTTATGAACTGGAGACATAATGTGTAAAAGCTTGATGTAAGCTCACAATAGCACTTTGTCCTCTTTCACATCATTTGCCAAATAACTACTGTTGTGGCAACAGCTGTAACCAAGCATGGTGTCAGCTCTTTTTGCCATAACATGACTGGATGTCAATAATTTCAATATAATGTGAAACACACTCCCAGGCTGTGCAATGAGGCATCTGATTATTAAATTCCTTGAAATGTCATCTGGGTTGTTTTTTTTTTTCTTTTCCCGTGGGTATTTTTGGGTTGTTTTTTGGGGGGGGTTGTTTGTTTTGGTTTGTTTGGGGTTTTTTTGTTTTGTTTTTTTTTGTTTTGCATCAATTCAGGTCTCAGAACTGGACAGTGTTGTGATTAAAAGAAAAAGGACTGAAAACTCTCTCATTATAGTAAACATTTCCAAGAAAACTCTAACCCTGAAGCAGACAGCTCTGCTCTGCTTACAGAGACAGCAACAGCAAAGGCTCTGTGAAGGCTGTAAGGGGTGGAGGTTATAATTGTGTCTCCCAGTTGTTTGCTGCTCTTTACTGCAGCACTTTCTCCAGTGACAGTAAATGCTATTTATTTTTAGTCTTCTTTTTCTGAACTACTTATAAAAAGTGAAAGGTAGGAACCTGATGAAGCATTTGTTTTTAATACATTGTTTGCATTGTGCTCCAAAGAACGATATTCAGTGTTCTTATTAATGATTGAAACATTAGCATTTAATTGTGTAAAGCAATTAAAAAGCTCAGCATTACTAGTTCTTGGGCTGAGTCCATTAATACAGCAAGCAAGTGAGAAATATGTTGAAGAAGTTGAACAAGGTCATAAATGTTCTGTGTGCAAAGAGCACCTAATGTTTCTTTTTTTTTTCTTGAGCCTCTGAGAAGTAGTTTAAAAAAAAAAAAAAAGAAACAAAACCTTGTGAGATGAATAGATAAAAGACTTTCTTGGTTTAGTTATGTCAGTTTGGCTTTTCCCTGTAATTGCTGGGGTTGTTTTGTTCCTAAAGAGGAATGGATGCCAAGCTGAAGAGGTAATTTCTGAGCAGTGTTTCAAGATATTGTGAAAGTTCTCAACTTTTCTGTAATAAGAAAAATAACGTTTCTCTAATGATGTCTGTTCATTGCATATTGTTCTTCTGCGCGCAGTTCAGTGCAGGTGGCAGCAAGTACTTGAGAGAAACCCGGGGCTGAGAAAGGGTGCTGGGGGACCTGAGCAGCCCCAAGTACCTCGGGCTGCGCGCGCCAGCTCCTCGGGGCGCTGTCCAGCCGCCCTCACCTTACGTCACCGTGGATGAAATCGAAAGAGATCATTTGCGTTTGATCCCAGGTGTCTTTACATTTCAATCCAAACAGGAAAAAGCTCCTGGCAGCAAGAAGTTGGGTTGGAGGTGTTGATACTCTAAACATATCCGGATGTCACTCTCCTTGCGTCAGATGGGCTGGCCACGGGGCTTACTTTCCTTTGGTAATCTTGGGAGTTAACGTGCACAATGAAAGGTTCAGGGATTTCTGACCTGTAAAGAATTATAGTAGAGCTCAGCACTTGTCAAGTATCATTGTGTGCTCATAAGTAAAGAAATCTTTTACTGTGGAGGAGCTCAAACCAAACCAAACTCAAACCAAAACCATGCATGTGGATGTTTCAACACCTTGGAATCTGTATCTGCATCTGGGTTCTGCAGGTTACATGTGCCAGTGGTGCATTAAACCAGTGCATGACATGGAAATTGCCCTAAAACTTAAGAGTATTCCAGGTGCAGTTACAACTACTTTCTCCCGGCTCTGCTAGACAGCTTCCTAGGGAAATTTTTATTTAATTTAATATCAAGGCAAATTGACTGTACATCTGCAAGTCTCTACTTAACTGTTTGAACATGAGCAGAGCAGAAGCAGTGCAAGCAGAAACAACTTGCTGTTTCGCATATCGACTTCTCTGACCCTTAGCTTGGGAAAAATACCAACCTGAAGAAGGAGAAGCAAGTTCTGTCTCTAAAAACACACTAGTTTTGCCTTCTCTGGTGATGCTACAGTCATGGCATTTTAAAAGGGTACAGTTGTTTTCAGTCCAAGAGCAAGTTGACTCTTCATGCGTAGTTGACACTTCCATTTAGGCTGACAAGGGTAAATTTTGGGACAAACCACAAGAAATGGCTTGGAAAGGTGAAGGATATTAAGAAAATATTATACTGCTGCCTTAGAAGTAAAATGAAACACTTTAAGCTCTATTTTCCCATACAATGTTTAAAGCCATTGTTTTGATAATTTTTTTGCAAAAAAAAAAATATTGTAACTATTGAAAACAAATGTGCTTTGAAATGTATAGTTGTTTTTATAATTTCAGACCAAGACAAGTCACAGGAAAATCCCCTTCTCGTGGAGGTAGCCTGAGGTTTTCTGAAAAGACATTTCTTTTCTCCTTCTTCCGTCCTCTCACTCCCTGGTTTTGTACTAATTGTGCCCCCTTTAAAGTATTGCTTTCTGTGTGAGCTTTAAGAGTGACGATTGTTTGACTTTTTGCCTGTGGAAGAATCTGCTTTAGCCGACGCAGCAATAGGAGCAGAAATAGCACTTTCAAAGCTGAGGGACTGTATTCACTTTGGTATGTAGAGAATGGCAACAAGCAGTCATTACGACTGAGAATTCTGTTCTTTCTCTGTCTCTCTGCCCCTCTTGCAAGATGAGCAAGGGCTGACCTGAACTTTTGTTTGTTTGTTCTGCTGTGGGGTTAAAGATTCATGCTCTCCACCTCTCCACCAGCCCCCCCATGTTTATTCTGCTTTTGTAAGGGAAGGAGAAATTCAGCTTCTATGAAAGCAAAAGAAAGATCCTTTCCTTCTATAAGAAACAGATGAATAAGACCTAAGATTGGTTTTTTCCCAACTTTTTACCTGTAAAGAAATGAAGTATTTTTAGGGTAACGGATGAATGTGGAAAGCAATGATTGAACAAATAACTGCTTTAAGGCCAGTGCTAGAAACACTTGCCAGTATAGTAATGTCAGTTGGAGGTGTGATTTTTGGCTGTATGTGTGTATTGGCAAAAGCCCTAGTGTAGACATGGTTGTACCAGGAAAAAAAAAGCTTTGGCCAGTATATTCTATTTTGCTTGGGGAGGGTATAACCTCTAACAATAAAAGCTTTTTTTTCCAGCTGGTAAGTTGCAACTCCAGTAGAAACTCATGCCAGAATAGTTATACTGTTGTAGTGGCGAATCTTTTTCATAGACTGGCCTTCTGAGTCTCCTGTCCTAACATTAGCAACTGTGCTTCTGTTATTGCTAATTTTAACAGCAGCAACATCTGAAGGTGATTTGAGTGCCTTAGACTTCGTGGCATTGTAATGATCTTGAATTTACAGATCTGCATTTCATTTAATCCCCATGCCTAGGAGAATTGCAAACAGAGTTGCACTGGACTCCAGCTTTTGCATAGAAGACTTTTCTTTACAGTTCTCAAGCATTACTCAAGTAAAAAGGCCCATGTGCTTCGCAGAGGTCTGAAAGCAACTGTTTATAGTGAAGCATTCTTCTAGGTGTAACACAGTGTTTAGAACAAGGTTTTGCAGATTTCTGTAGCGATCTTTCTCTTGAATGTATTTGGATTATGGAGGAGATGCAGTCACGACCTTGTGGGATTACGTAATCTTTTGTGTGATGCCACAGGTCTTTCATGTGAACTTTCCTTCTGCTCACACATTAGAATGAGACTGAAGTCATTTTTCCTATTTCTAGAGCACACTGCTTCAGCCATCTCCAATACATGCAATCAGAAGGGTTAAATACTCCAGGGAGACACTCTGAATATTTAAATATTCCAGGCCCCAGTTTCATGTCACAAGAACATTTCAGCTATTTTGTGATCTCTCCAGAGTGCTCTCACACTAGGAGAGAAAAACAGTGTTGTCCTCAGTACTGTTAGGGAGGTGACCCCTGGAGCTGTGCAGTCTGCCCCCAGTGATCAGTATCTGCTTGTCTCTCACTGGTATCTCATGCCAAATGACTTTTATAAGTGAATGCCAACACTGGAACCTTGATTGCTTGGAGATTTTTTAGCCTAATACTGCATCACTATGATATGGTACAAGCCAATATTCTGGTTGTTTGGGTTTGGGGCTTTTTATTTTTACTTTAAATTACCTCTGACTTCTATGGGTGTAAAATTTGGCCAGTGCTGGATGCTTTTGGACGTCTTGGTTTTGTTGGTTTTTTATGTCCGGTGTAGGACTCAGTAATATGTGCTGGCATAACATCTCACTGGAGCAGAACAATGATTTATTGTGCTAATTACTGACATCACAAAACCACAGACAGTAATCTTGATCTTGGAAGCAAAAAAAAAACCCTGAACACTGATTTAGGACCTATTCAAAAAGATAGCTTCTGTGAAGCTGGTAGGGTAAGAAAACTGAGCATGTCAACTTTGAGAGTGTTTACCTTTCTAAGGTAATGCTCTCCCTAGTTATTTTTTCAAAAAGAAGAAAAAAAAAGATGCTGAGAAAGGTTGGTGTTTGGTAATAGGCGCAGACATCTGCAGCTGTACTTTCTGTGTTACTGGTCTTTCAGCCTCACAGCTTATCTTTTTCTAGACTTTAGAAGCATGAAATAAATTAAAATCAATAGGGTTTTAGAATATTTGGACTTTGTGGCATTTTTTTCTTTGTTGCTCTGTGGCTTGGACAACAAACATTGTGAACTGAGTAGCCTCAGTTTGTTAATCTCTCCCTTGGGTGCATCCTTTCTTAGTTCAGCAAAAACACAAACAAAAAAATCTGCTGCATGTGGTCAGTGCTCAGTTTGCTTGGGCTCATGTGTCATGTTGAAACCAGAATATTTTCTCTCCAAGACAAGCACAGTCCCTTATTCTTGGTAGGAATTCTCAGTTTTCATTCTGGATTTTAGCTGTTAACCCTTTGTCATTCCAGCTTTTAAAAAATCAACTTTAAAAAAATCATAGTATATAGAAGGGAAATATGTGTGTTTAACATTTTGCTTGTTCAAATAGCTGAACTGCATTTCTCCAAATACAAAAACACCGCAAACAAACCCCTCAACCAAGATTTCCTTCTCAAAAGTGCAGCTTTCAAGAAACTTTGGGAAGGAACTATAAACAAGAGGTTAAAATGGGAACACACTTATATCTGATTCTTCAGTGTCTGCATCCCAGTGCCTTAGGTACTTTGGCTGAAAGAAAAAACGTATAAGACTGACCAAATTCTGGCATTCGCAGCTTCATTCACAGTTGAAGTGGGTTGCTTACAACTCTCTTCCTGCAAATGACAAGGTAAGATTCAGTCTGGAGTGGGGATACAAGAGAGTTCTGGACTGGGGATACAAGAGAGTTCCTCCAGTCCTCTGGCTGTAACACAAACTCTCTCAGCTGTACCCCCAGATATCTAAAGGGGAATTAAATAAAGGTTATTACAAATATGTATTCTTAGGACTCCTACCTGTTGAAATTGTTGTATGGCAAATTTTACCCTTTGGTGTGTCCATTACCAAGTGAGCAACAAGAAAGAGCTTGGCAAAACTATGGTGTCTGGAGGAATGTTTAATTGAAAGCTTTTCCCTTAAAAATATCATCTTTCCAGAAATGCAGATAGATGTGCGTGAGAATCCTATAGGGATATTGGTATTTGGCCTCTAGGATTTTAACAATCCTGTTCCCAAGGTTAAGATACACAGAGAGCCAAATTTTATTTGAAACTGTAATACAAGGCAGATATGGAAGCTCATGGAGTATTACATTGCAAATCACATGTTAAAGAGAGACACATGGCTCTTGAGCTATTAAATGAGAAAGGAATGATATTTAAAAGATACCTTTAACCACTTGTTTAACTTATTAATCTGAAGTTCAGAAAACATTACTTTCAGAAAAAAAATTGCTATTATGGGATAGTTTCTGAAAGGAAAACAAATATTTCAGGCACTTTCACTGCAAACATAACTGTGTAACAATAGCAAAACAGATACTGATGGTGAATAACATTTCTATGAGTGAATGTGTTGAACAGCTGCCACTTTCCACCCTTGAGACTTCTGCGTATCTATGTTGGATGAAGTGATTCCTGTTGCAGATTTGTAATACGCTTTGTTTTGCACAGGGGTTAAAGGCAAGTGCTGAATTGTGGTCCTGCACCTTAATGTAGATTTCATTAAATGACAGGAGAATTCTGCGATTAGCATGACAGAACTGCTGCTTATCAACAACAAAAAAAGGTCTGAATATGCCCTATGGCAAAACTGACCCTGTGCAATACCATCACCACAAGGTGCTGTTCTCTACCACCCAAGCTCTCCCACCTGTGGGAACTTCCTTTCTACCAAATGATCACTGGGAAACACACTGTGCTGTCTTTCTCCATGTCCCTGTGACAGTCTTGTCCTAACCTGCTCCTCCTGAAACTATATGATGTGTTCTCACATATTCACAGTCCTTCTGAGACTGTTGTTGCTTACCAGGTTTTTATAAAGAAGGTGTCACACCTTTGAAATGAGCACTCAGAAGTTTGTCAGGAGAATAATGTGACTCAGGTGTCACCAACAGTGTCAGCTCATGGTCTGGATATTTTGTATGAGTGGATTAAGTTCTGATAGCTAAAGAAGCAAGCAAGCAGTTCAACCTGGTAGATAGTAATTTCTAAAATTGTATTTAAGGGTATGATATTTTGGAGAATACAGAAATTCATCTAGACCGTGAATTACAGCCTGGGACCAGTTAAATGAGGGGATGTCACAGCCTTCAAGGTAACTGTAACCATGGCTTAGGCCACTTCCTGACTTATTTGGGTAAATCCCAATGTGAGACACCCCTGGGCATTACTGTCAGGGTGTGAGCCAGGACTCAGTCTCCCAGCTCAACAGGAATTATGCCTGCATGAAGTCCTGCTGTTAATGGCAGTCTGGCCCCCTGGTGCATGGGCTCTAGGTGTGCATGTACGTACTCACACTTTGGATAAGTGATTGTTACCTGAAAGACCCAGGAGCAACTTGTTGGCTGCCAAATGGGAGGGCTGGTGGTTGTTCCACCTGCAGTAATCTCTTTGTTCTGCGGGATGGTGCCACAAAACTGCTGAGGGGTTGCGTGGGCTTCTTACCCTTCTAGGTGCAGTGGCATAGCAGCTGCCTCTTGGGTCTGAAGCTTGCCTCTTTGTTAAAAATAAAATCTGCTTAAGTGTCACCCTCTTTAAAAGAATTCTTCAGAGTTCAAAGTAAATTATCTCAGGGATGATGATAATCATTGGCCTTTAATTGAACTGTGGGGCTTCAAATGTAGAAACCAGTTCATGGTTAATCATTTAAGTTCATCAGAAATAAGATTCAAGTCAGGGCAATTAGACAATTGCTTCATTACTCGAACTGTCTAATGATGTTTCACTGATCTTTCACAAATGATAATACAGAAGATGAACTGTGCAGTTTAAATTATTCCAGTTTTAGATAGTCGAACAGTGACTTACCAAAACTGTTAATGGAAGTTATTCAAGATGTGCTGTCTAAATCCTTTCCAATTAGTGTTGAGGTCTTTTAGGGCCAGGCTTAGCTTTTATTAATATGTTCAGTTTATTAATGTATTTTTTTATATATGCATAGTGTGACTGGTACATCTCAAGATGTTGCATAATTATTATCCTTTTAATTTGTTTTACTTGGGTTTTACTCCTTAGTCTTGCTTAAAATTCAGAAATATTTCATAGCTTAATAACTTAATAACTCATTAGAAAACTGTGACATGTACTGGAGGTTACCTCAAAGGCTACCCATATTTAACAGTAAACTTGAGATAATTCATTGACAGCATGACTGTCATTGACCACTTTAAATATTTCAGGTTGTGTTTTGACCTTTTACCTTACATTTAAACCCTATGAAGAAACTGAAACAGATTGTGTACAAAATTGGGATCTTTGCCAGGTGGTTGCAGCATTAGGAAACAGCAAAAAATTACTTACCTTGCCTGATAATAGTATTGCATATATATAGTTTGTCATATATGCACTTTTATAATTTTTTTTGTACTTGGCTGTGTTTTAAATATGAGTCTTCCCCTTCCTTATTAAAAAATCCCAAATAAAAAGATCTTTTGCTTCCAGTTTTGCAGCAATGTCTGTGACCAACAAATTATTGCCTGAATATGATGAGATACAAATCAGGTTTTTGAAAAACAGGACTAATTAAAAATGATAACGATGATTATCAGGTCTTCCATGCTTTTAGTTTGCCATGTATAAAAAAGGTGTTGTTTTGGATCCTTAAAGTGATGTTCTCTTGGGAACTCTTTGCTGGGATCTAGTGTACAGAAGCAAGAGTTGAGGAGAAATTGCATCCTAGTCAGAAAAATCTTTTAAATCAGAAGATTTAGAATGTCCTGTTCAGTTTTGATGGGCTTTTCCTAAAGGATCTCACATGACTGGGTGGGTCAACTTTCCTGTGAAAATGCAGCATGACTTTAGTCTCTGACTTTGCACACTTTTGTCAGATCATCTACTGCGGCCTTGCAGAGGTTTCTCAGGAGTGACAAAACTGTTGGTGGATACACAAAGTTTCTCTAGGTTGTCTGTGTGATCAATTGCTTCCCATTCTCTCCTGATGGAAATCCATGAAAATTTTTATTTCACTGAATTCAGGTGCAGTTCTGGAGACAGAATAAGCATGTTTTAATTAGTTTATGTCATAAAATGTGAGCTGTCATACTGCATTTACAAGGATTCCAGATTCCCACTACCATCCTGTTTTGATTTAACTTGGTAATTATATTTATGTAAAAAAGCACAGTGATACGCTACCCCTAGAAAAGGCTAACGATGAAGAGGGATGGAAGGAAGATGGGAAAGTATTTCATTCCCTGGCAAGGCTTCTGTATTGTTGACCTTTGTACAGACCATCAGCCTGAATCTCTCTGTTACAAACCCTTCCTTCCCTTGGCATAACTTGATGTCTCAAGGGATCATTAGGTTGAATAGTGACTCCAGAACAGTTTCTGATGTGCTTCTCATGCAGCACAACTATCCTTCACACAAGGCTGGAGGTAACTTCAAAGGATGTGGCTTTGTTTTCAACTGTATGATACCTGCAAAGAAAACTAGCCTGTTACTGCAATATTTTAATGCAGGGAAGGCAGCTTGATCCAAGTTCCTTAGCTGTTCTTATGGAACTGCTGACCTGGTGACCCACAACCACATAATCCACAGTGTTTCTGATCTGACAGTTTGATGATAGATGTCTATGGTGTTTATTGTCCATGCGATGTTTTGATACTGGGCAGTGATCTCTAGGTCCTAAATGTTGCAACTTTTCTAAGTAGTTTGGTATTTTTGAGACTTCCCCGAAATGGATGCATGTATATCTAGCCACATATGTGTGCATGTATTCATCGTCACAGCTCTCTTTTCTCTCTGAAGGCTTTTACCTTGCATGAAAATGCTTGGAAGCTTCCTTCACTTTTGAAGCCAGTTAACTAATTTGTTCCTAGGTGCCTTCCATTCAGGATCTGCAGTCTCTTCTTGCACTGCTGAACACTGGCCAGAAAGGCCCTCAGACCCCTTCCCATGCAATGCCAGAAGCCTTTGGGGAATGTTACTGCCCTGGAAAGGAAACTGAAGAACCACTTCAGGTCTTGTAACTCATGGTAGCTGAGAAGCTTAAGACGACCCCTGAGTATAGGTTTCCGGTGCCATTGTTTCTCCAGTGAAGCCTAGATACATGACAGCCCTACCTATGTGCAGTGATATTGGGGTCTGGTCATGTTATGTAATGGCAAGTTCTTACAGTAGTGAAATTTTAGACATCTCAATGGGAAACCTTGAGGCCCCTTAATTCTGCAGTACCTCGTTGTCAAAGGCCTTTGTGGACCCATTTAGCATGTTTAGCATTAAGTGGTTTTTCTGTTACCACCTGTAGTTTGCACATTCCTCTCACCTTTTCTAACTGCTACTCTAGTGCCAAGCTGTTTCCAGAACTGATCTGCTCTCAGAGACATTTTCTGTGAGGTTTTATTCTAAGTAAGTACATGAAAGGTCTTTATTTTGTTCAAATTAAAAGCATATCCTGCATTTGTCCTTCAAGTGAAATTTGGCTTCCTTTTAGGCAACAAATAATAAGCAATGAATTAGAAGCTAAAGGTGCAGTGCTTCCGATTTCTGCAAGACTAAAGATCTTGTTAAATGAAGGCTTACTACACTAATAAAGCTTTATTTAGGGAAAGATAGGAGGAAGCATTCCATTTTTTAATGTAATGCATCCATAACATAGCTCAAAGCAGTCCTTAAAAACTAGAGCAAAACTGGCATTCAGCTTTCCCTGGCTGTTGATGCAGTCCAAGATTTCTGGCTGGCTGTGAAGCCTTTCATCTATTTATGCGATAGCTTGGAATTATTTTCTAGCTAAGAAGTAAGCACAGTTTAATCAGTTAGCAGACTGATTTAGAGGCTGAATTCCAGTATTCTTGCTCTATGAATGGTTCTATTGGCTTAATTGACTCCTTGGGAAGTAAGGAAGTATTCAGAGTACAAGTGACGGACCTTGGGTTTAGTTGGTTGTATGTAGCAGCCGGCTGAAATTCAACTTCTTGTACATATGAAAACAATGGTGCTGTTCATAGTTGCATCCTCAAGAGATACAATCACTAATATAATGGCAATTTAAAAGTTTTATTGATGCATATATTTCGTAGCCATTGCGCATCATGAAGGACTCTTAAGAAACCAGAGGATTCTTTGTTTAACAGCTAGTCAGCTAACACTCTTAAGAAATCTTTCATGAAATTTATGTCATTCATGGTTGGAAACAATTTGATTTCCCAAAATGAAATGACAAGTGCATGAAATGAGGATGCAATTTAAAATGCCCTGCCAGTTTTATCAACAGACAAGCCTAGGTGCAGTGAACTTCTCAACTCCTCAGGACTTGTGCTGTGTGTTGATCCACATCAGTTTCTCCAAAGAGTAATTCAAGCAGATTTTGATGCATCCCAGAAAGGAGGTAGAAACACTTTTCACATGCAAGGTAACTGCTCTGATATTCTATTTGTTTGATGAAGAAAGTATGCATTTATGTTGTCATGACAGAAAACAATCAAAACAATTCTTAAAAGCTTTTAGAAGAAAGTTCTCAAAAGATGCCATGTTGATTTCTTTAGGTATTTTTCAGTTAAATGGTAGCTAAATATGGTGCTTACACAGGGTTAAATTAATCAACAGCTTCCTAATTAAAACAAATATCTTCTCCCAGAGATTTTAAATGTGGATTTTTTTGTTATTATTAAACAGACAAAATGCTTTTGTCAGATAAGGCAAGAAATGGATTGCTGAACCCAGGAACCTCCTGCATACTATTCCTGAATACATTAGCATTAACTATTTTGCCTTCCAGACAAAAAATTATGAAAAAGTTCTTTAAAGTGGGGAGGGTAGGGAAAGGATGGTGGAAGCCAGTGAGATGGTGGTTAAGACATTTGCTTTAGTGTGTGCAAGCCCGCTTCAGACCTGCTGTGGTTTGTGAATAGTTGTCTGTTCCCACCTGAGTTGCTGTTTAGGAAGGCCCAGTACAATGGCTTTGCTTTGGTCGTGGACTCAGAAGCTCGAGCTGGATATTACTACAGAGTTGTGGGAGGAAGCTTTTCTTTGCTGGCCTGCACTTTCAGGAGGTTTAAAACTCTCCAGATTCTCAACTTACATTTTTGAAATTATCAATTGAACTTTGTTGGGTTGACTTTGATTTGGACTGTGTGCCAGAGCCATGAGAACTCATCCTTAAGAGGTACACAGCCCTTCTGACCCTTCCTGTCCCCCAGTCATGCTTTTACATTTCCACGTGGAAACCTAACTTGCACCACTCTAGGAGATCTGCTACTACTATTGATGATCTCTGAAGCTTTGGTAAAGAGCAGATAAAATTGATGTCCCATTGTTACTGAGAATGGAGCTAAATTAATGGATTAGCAGTATTAATGTGGTTTAGATGTGGTGATGTTATCCTGCATAGGTTTGATATGGAAAATGGGTAGTTGGTACATTTTCACGTGCAAAACCCAGAGTCTGCTTTGAATGTTTATCTAAAATTTGTCTGCAAACTATGAAACTCCATTTCAACCACATAATTTCCTTTCAGTAGATTTGCCCATCAGCTGTTAAATGTCAAACAAACATTAGGAGCTTCAGCAATGGGTCCATTTTATGAGTATATAGTAAACTTTTTCATCCTAGTAAAGTTTATTTAGGTATCACAAGCTGATAACATTCCAATGCATGAAGAAAGCATGTTTTCTTTCTTCTGAATCAGACAGTGTTCCCCTGATAACTATCCTGAGGTAAAATATAATGAAGTTGGCTTTAGTTTTACAAGCACTAGCATCATGTCATAGACTGGCAAAGTTTCTAAAATAACTGGGTGTATACATTACTTTGATATTAAAAGAGAACAGGGAGATTATAAGAAGGTATTTAATGAAATATGAGAAAAATAAAGCTTCTACATGGTGACACTGGGAGAAATGTTCTCTGTTAAAAAGAAACAGGGAATTTGAGAAGGAAAATACACAGAAGTCAGTAGGGCTCCGAAGCTTTTTCTCGCAACTCTATTCAAATTTAGCTAAATTCTTTCTGCAAGGCTTTGAATCATTCGCTAACTTTCCACTGCAGAAATCCTTTCTGTCACCCTAGGTAAAAATCCAACCCATCTCCACCCCAGTTACTGACTCCTATAGGATTTTTCCATAGGAGTAATTAAAAACACTCGTCTTTTAACTTTCTGCCATAAATCTTAAAGAGCTGTGGGAGAAAAGTGGGCTTTAGAGAAGTGGGAAGAAATCCTTTCTGGGTGAAAGCAGCATGCCCAATGTCCCATGTACGTCCTGAGTGAGGAATTTCAGATGAGTGGTTGCCTCATCCCTGCTCTGTGAGCTCTGTCCATGGGATGATGCTGTCACTGAGGGTGGAAGCGTCTTGCATTTCTGAGCAGCCTGGAATGGGGCCATGCTCCGACGTGTTGGGTCTGGTGTTTACACGGGCTCTGTTTGCGTAACTGAAGGAATGGAGTCTGTGTAAACAATTCCCATCGATTATGACAGCTCATGCCAGCTCAGCAGTATTACATTCAGTACTTAAGTATTTCAGGCTGATATCTGTTTGTTTTCCCACTGTACTGAAGTGTTTATTAATAAGATTTAGTATGAAAATGCTCTTCTCTAGTGCTCAGTGCTAAAGATGCTTTCCTTTTAGTGGGATTTTTGCTTTGTTCTATTAATATTGGCTTAAGAGCCACTGATGGCACAACCTGGTGCTAATTCAAGGATCACTGCTGCCTGAATCATTAAAAAAATTTAATTAATTCAGTGTCTCAGTGGAAGGTGATGACACAAATATTGTAGTAGGCCTGTAAGGGGATGGTCATTGTCAAAACCACAGTGACTTTGACATGCAGATACGGATACAAAGAGAGGATCTGCAATCACTTCCGACTGGCTGGTTGTCAAGCTGACATTTCCCCTGGCTTAGTCAACAGCCTGTTTCTTAAACTGTGTCACACCCGCCCCAGTTTGAGTTCAACAATGCTATCTCTCCATTCCAGCAGCTGTTTTGGTATTGTCATTTTGCTGAAGAACACTTTAGGTGATGTATAGTTTTTCCTACTAGTTTCTCTCACCCGCAGGGAGCCTTTGGTCAATCTGTTGCCATGTTTTGTTTGAAAAGGTGTTGAAACTCATTGTAGTTGGCACCAGCCCCAGTCAAGGTCAGTGCCAAGCTTGGTGCTGGTGCCAGTGGTCTGTTGTGCCTGGCATAGTTACACTGCTCCTCTGAAGGACATTAGCTGAGTCAACAATAGCATGTTTCCGTCACCATTGCTACTTTAGCACTGGAAGTTTTACTGGAAAAGTAATGTTGGAAGTGCTTGCTTTGGTTTTGTCTTTCTTGTTCCTGGCCAGCATAGCAATGCCAAGAAAAGACTCTGATGGAAACTGAGCATCAGCACGCAGCATTAGCCTGTGAATGCAGCTGATCAGTCCTTCAACCTGACCAGCATCAGGTTGTGCCCAGACTCCCAGGGAGAGAAACCGTAGTGCTGCTCTGTGGCTGTGAAAACTGCAGATCCCAGCTGGAAACAACTTCCTGCTCTCACCTCTTCTGAGCAGAGTAAACTTTGAGGGGTCCAATGTAAACTCTGCTGCCTTGTTCTTGTTCTGTGTCTCCTCCTCTGAAGTGCTGCAAATAGCAGCAGGGCACCCTTGCCATGCAAAGCTGAAGATGGTTCTTAAACCACTGCTCTCTTAGCAGTTCCACCCAAGCTGGACTTGGTCCATGTCCTTCCAACCTGTCCCTCCCTGAAGTATAGATGTATAATCAGAACTTAATAACTGATTTCATCAACGTGATTTGTTCTCAATTTTATACTTGCTCTGTGGCAGTGAAGTCAGGGGAATTAACTGTGGGAAAAGCAGAGTAGTAAAGAGTAGGGCTGGTGTTTGGGCGCCCTGACCTTTTCCCCTTCTCTTTCCATGTGGCTGGGAATTGTTTTCACTATGCAAAAGCATTAAGGTAAAAGCTCATGGGGCTGTGTGTTGATATGATACAGTACTTGGGAAACTGTCCTGCAGTACCATAACCCAGTCAGGTTTCAGGTTTACAGTTCAGGAATTCCTTCCCTTCATGGTTTTAAGAACCTTCCCATTATTGTCTCTTTCTGTGGTTTTCTAGACTGTGATTGACTATGATAATATTGCAGTACAAATTAAATTCTGTTTCCAGTGATTTTTCCTAGATCTCATTTGCTGCTTTCCTACACAGGTTATGAAGGAGTACCAATTACTAGTTTCTTCATTTAATGGGTATAAGCATTCTAGGAGAATCCATTTCTTAACTTAATGATAGTATTTTTAGGCTGTTGCATAGCATTTACCTAATTACTTTTTGTTCTTTGCTATTTGAACATGTCTAGTTATACTGCTCTGGCACTTTAAATATGGTTGTATAATCTAAGAAAAGTAAATACTTATGATTTTATGGATAGTTTCAACTGTCTTTTTTTTTCTTGTGTTTAGTCCTAATTATAGAACATTTCTGGTGTCACTTCACTATTGGCAAAACTTCCATAAATTCAAAAGTTTTGTAAGGTTATGGTCCATGAAATATGCCAGTAGGAAAATATTCTATGTGTGTCAGTATGTTTATGATTCCTTTACTGACATTCTGCTTTCAAAAGGTTTTATCTGGCAGTACCATTCACTCCGGTTAACTACAGGCATTTAAGCCCTGGTCGTGCAAAGCACATTTGCCACTCCTGTCCTTTAGGGCCTTGTTTCCAGGTGTAGGATTTGTAAATCAGCTAAGCACAGAGGCCAGGTTAAGGAGAGGCTGGGCAGTGGGTGCTTTCCACCTCTTCTGCCAAAGTGGCAATTCTTTATCTTAAGTAGAGGTGCTTATATTCCACCTATATGTCACGTATATAGGTAGGTGCTCCATGTTTTCCAGGGGTCTAGACTTAGTTACCTTTGAGATGCCAAACATGATTTCTGCCCCTCACCTCCCCCTGCCCAAGGCTGTTACACAGATCAGGGTAACCTGTTCTGTCCATCTTCTCAGGCTGACTGGGCCTGGCTTTGAAGGGCAGGAGGCAGGCTTCAAGCTGATCCTGTTTCATCTTCTAATTTTTTTTTCCTTGGAAATTGCTGTTTTGCCCTGTTTCCCGGCTCAATTCACAGAGGAAACCAGTTTTATTCATGCACTGTATCAGGGGTTTGCTGACACACTGAACAGTGAATTAAGCTACGTGGCTGAAGGAGCTTCCACTCATGGCTGTTTATCTGCCTTTCTTTGGGAAGTCAGCGCAAGCACTGTGGTGAGAGCTGAATGGGATGTGCATTTGTTCCTCCACCATTGTTTATAATCTGCTATATTAATGTAGCCTGACATTGGTTTTATTTACGGTATCATACTGGGTTGTAAACTGCAGCTGTTCACAAATAGATCCATTTCCCATTCAGGCACCTCTCCAGTGAAGGCAATATCCTCCAGGAGCCCAGCAGGACACAGCTTCAGTCAGTGCAGCATGGTCTGATGTCTCGTGTCAGCACTCTCTGTCCATCCCCATCCCTGTGCTGACTGGGTTTTGCCGGCCACTCAGAAGGTCAAACAATAAAACCTTGGGCTGGAGATCACATTAGACCGTACAATAAATAAGTGCTTATGAGTTATGGGCTCACATGGAGGCAGTCTTCAGTAGCTTTTCCTTATATTAGTCAATAGGGTAACTCAGCAGAATAGAGCTGTTGGTCATTTACAGTCAAACCAATTACTTCATTTAGGAAAGAAGGCATTACATCTACACAGTAGCTTCTCTTCAGTGAAAAAGTCATTGCTATTTAGATGTTATCTAGATTTCCTGTATGAGAGTCGGAACAGAGCCAAACATTACATGACTCCAGAAAAAAATATTGCTTAAAATTTTACTTGGCTTATGAGAGGATGATTTACTTTTTACAAGGTGATGAGGAAAAGGGAGGAACTATGTGACAGAGACACAAATTTTTGTATGGGGAGTATCTGAGGAAAGTCTTACAGGAAAGGTTTTTAAATTATTACGTTTTTAATCTGAAGTGTATTTCAGTATGTTTCCATATTTATCAAACTGTACTAAAGGAACATCAATATATACATGAATATAGTGATGCTGGATTGTATCTAGCAGCTCTGTAAAATCCACAAATTACCCTTGAAATTATAGGTAGGCTGTGTTTCTTCACCTGACTGCCATGTCCATTTTGAACACTGGGCTAATTTGCTTTCTCCATTGTTATCTCATCTCCATTTGGGATTGAGATTCCCTGGGAAGGGAGAAGGTGCTATAAGTACAGATTGAGTGACATGTTGGCTCCTTTTCAAAAGATGCTTCATAGCACAATAGGATGGGAACAGCTTTTGAAATCCCACTCATTTTGGCTTCTTGACACAGACTTGGGGTCTGCCACAATGAAATATCCCCTGAGACAGAACAAAAGGCCAGTTGTTTTAGCACAACCCTTTAAAATATAGTTTTGGAGAATGTGCAGAGAGCTTGGTCAGGGGAGAACAAACAAGGCAATCTTTTCTAAAAGAGGTTGCTTTTTTACTGAAAGTGACCCCAAAAGAAGGAGGCTTCCTGCGTAAGAGGAGAATCCACAATTCAATGAGTTATGTGGAGAAGGAGTGTGTGCAGTCCCGTCTTAAAGAAATCCAGTCTAAGCCTAGGGAGCAGCACAACACAGTGCATCACTGACATGCTAAATTGTTCCCATGCATTTCTTGTGCATTTGCAGTAACAGTGTGAATCAAACACAAAAATGGTGTGGGTGCATTTGCTGTAGACCTTCCTATGGCCCTAAAGAGGGAGGGATCATAAACTGCTGATCATCTGGGAGTTCTGGGCACTGGGGGGCACTGGGGGTGGTCTTGCATCCATTAGGTGGCCCAGGGCCACGGGCCCCATCCCTTATGGTCCTGTTGTGTGAGGAGCGCACTGGGCACAGGGTTTCCATATGGGAGGAACCACAGTCTGACAATCTATTGTAGCTTAATCTGCAAGATTAAAAGTAATATGCACTTGTAATGCATAGTGAAAATCATCAGAATTATTGTTACCAGGATTGTGACGTGCAGGCCCCTGTTCTGAAATACCAATTGTTGTTAATTTCTTTATTTTACTTTAAATACAATTAATGGCCAACAGAAAACTCGATTGTGCCTTGTAGCAATAAAACACGAGCCTGGAATATGTAATCTGGCTGGACTTTGTTCTCTTTCCCTCCCCTGTATGAAAAGTGTTTTCTACTACTTTTTTTTTTCCCTGGTTTTTGAAGGGAAGGTGACAATTCTCACAGAGTACTGGGAGATTTTTAATTTGAAATCTGTAAATGAAAGGTATCTTCGAGTACTTCAGTTGTCATTAGTAGCACATCACTTCTGTATGAGATGATTAAAAACAAGTCAAACTATCAAATACATATAATTTAAAAATAGACACATTTTTAGAATGCCAGCCATTTTTCTAGGTCATAAAGAGGTAGAATGTTTCAGCTGATGTTATCAAGTTCAGAAATACCTTATCTGAGAGAGAAGATTCAAAAGGTACCACTTTATGCCTATTGTTTTAGCAGAAGCTAACAAGAACAGTGTTCATTAAAGAAAACTGTTTCGTATGGGGATAGTTCTCATAAAAAGCAGCCTCTAAGAAACCCTATGTAAAAGTTCAATCTTTGTTTTCTGTTAAATCAGATGGAATGGCCTGTCATGGGAAAACAGCTGAGACATTTTGAGACCCTCAGGTTATGGAGGGCAGTTATTCCACCCTTGAATTCTAGAGGATGTAGCTAGATAAAAGTAACAGTCTCCAATGGGTTTCTTGGACTTCTATAGATTGGCCTCTTCTGTAATCCAGGGCAATTCTGAATTTACTCTAGTTTGTTTCAGGAAATCAAGCCAGAGCAGTGGCTATAAAGATACTTTAACATCCCATTCTAGTAGCTTTGTCAGAAAAGGTTCTTTTTTGCAATCACAACCCTATAATTTGGAGAAATTGATAATTATGATTGTCTGATAGCAGGTCCTGTGTTTTTAATTCTTAATGTTTGGGTTTTACCTTAAAATTTGTATCACTGCTGTTGGGAAAATTGTGTGGCTTGGGAATTGGTTACAAACCCATTTTAATTTGCTTTTTTTTTGTGACCAAAAAAGGGGTGGAAAACTGGTGATTTTGTACACATTTTTATGATGCTACTAAAAGCTAAGTGAAAAATGGTATGTTTTTTTTTCCATCTAGGAAATTCGTGTTCCTTTGTGGTTGCTGTTTACAAGTTGCCTTTCATTTTGCTGGTCCATGCATGGTTTACTCTTGGTTTTAAAATGCAGTGTTTACCTACACGACAGGGCAAAGGCAAGTGGAAAGTATTGCATTTAGCCAGTAACTATCCAAACAGCAAAAATCTAAACCACTGGCATACTCTGAGTAGTCAGAACCACAAAGGCAGGTAAAAGCCAGTTAAAATTTGACACTTGGCCACATGGTGAATTTTTGAGAACCCCAGCTGTCTGAGGTGTGAGAACATCTGTGATTGTCAACAGTTCATTAGAAAATTACTGGCAATAAAAAAATGCCAGCCCCCCTTCTTCCTGAAAGCAATTCGATTCCTGATGGTCTGCCTGTCCTCAGTATTGTTTTACTCCATTCACAGAGAGACGAATTTTGCAACAAATTTTTCTTCTGTGTGTCTGTGGTGGTGCAATGATCTAACATCATTATTCACTCCTTACTTATACCAGATTTGAATATGCCATTGTTTCTTGGACAATAAAAACATCATTTGCCTAGCAGTCATCACATACATTAAATCTTTGCCATATGTGTATTACATTCCTGTGTCGTATTCCTTGGACAGAGCCTGGGTAAATTCCTTTGGCTCGAGTTTTGACATGATGGCTGTAGTAACAGAGAAAGCTTCCATTAATAAGTGGTCAGAGCACTCAGTTAAATCTTTATCAGAGCCCCTTGCAGTATTTGGGTGATACCGATCTCTAGTGTGGGACTGCCTGGCAGTTTGCACATTAGAGCAAAAATAAGCTGAAGTCAGGAGCAATCAACCTTTTATACACTTACAGAAACAAGAAAAAAGATGGCATGCCTGATCAGACCTGTCTGTGCAGGGGACCTAAAACAGGCTGTAAGTCTGGCTGTAGGATCATCTTGAGATTTGCAGGTCTGTTGCTGCTTGGATTCTTCTTCTCTTTGAGTATTTGGCTGCCTGCAACAGGATTTCCATTGCTAACATTGTCTCTGTGCCACATAGCAGTGGGGGTTGGAGAACTACTATTTAGTGTTTCTTTCTCACATGTTTTTGCAGCTCCCCCTTATTTTTTTTATTGTATTTGGCTGTAGACCTGAGGGTGAGATCACACATGTATAGAATGAGAGCTGTAGAAATACATTGCTGTATTTGGTGCCAGCGTTTGGAAGTGCCAAATTGCTTTTTTGAGTTTGCAGTATCACATGTTGGAGACGTCACAGGCTACTACTATTCATTGATATTTAGTCCTTTCAGCACTTGTGTAATACCCTTTTTGCTACAGGATGCTGATGCACTGACCTATGGTATAAAAACAATATAGTGCTTCTGATCCAGTGGTTCTGAGTTTGTAGACTTCTCTATTAGACATTTGAAATGAGCCAGTTATAAAAGAAGAGATAGTTTAACCATGACACTTGTTCATTGTTTTTGTCCTCAGCAGTTCTCTATAGAGTCTCTTCATAATTAAGGGCCTTACTGAGTAAAGAAGATTCCCAGCAGTCACCCTGGAACTGGATTAACAGCACAAGAAACTCCCCCTTGCTAACCACATGTTCAGTCCCTTTCCGTCTTCCCATATACAAGCCCTTCTTCAATTTGTTTAAATGAATTGCTGTAATTTGGCTCTGTAGACTTGAAGAAATCGAGCCAGGCTTTATTTAGAAGTATAGTGGTGCATAGAGTCTCCATCTGAAATTAGGGCCATGTTGTACAAATTACTGTATAAACACAAATTAAGAGAAATTCTCTGCACTGATGAGTTAATAATTTTGGTTGTCAAGACAAAGAATGGGAGAAGGGAGTAGTGTTATCTTTGCTATGTGCTGCAGATGGACAGACTGTAACCTACCAAAGGTGGTGCAGGGGATGTGTTACAACATTTAGAAGTGAACCTGCATTTCTCGTATCTGAATATTCTACCTTAATTACAAGACAGACTTCTGCCTTTCCAGTCATTACAAACTCTACAATCATTTGAGGCTGATACTGTGCCAGGCTACCTATGGCCATGAAGACAATGTAGCTGATGTTAAACAGAACAGCATTTCTCTTTACCTGTGGACCTGTGAAAATAAGTAAATTTTGTCTTCCTGAATAACAAACTGCATCCTTTCCAAGATTATACAAAAGAAGGGAACATTTTACTACATCCATGTTTTAAAGCTGCTGCCGGATTCAGCATATCCCAGCAGTCTCCATTAATTTCTCAGTCTGTGATAATGGTACAAATATCTTTACACAAGTCATGCTGCGCAACTTGGTTGTATTCATTGTCTTTTGGGAAAACTTTTTTCTTTCTTTAGTCTCTACAGAATCTGTCATTTTCATGTAATGTCATTTATTTTTTGAGTATCCTTTTTAGTGGATATCTTGGATGTGAATAGCTAACAGACTCCATAGGTGTAGGATATTGGCAGATGTACCCCAAGGAAAACAGCTGTGGTGTGTAAGATATTACCATCTATTTGCTGTCCATCCTATCCATCTGCCTGAGGCTGCCAACCCTACAGCAAACCCGACAAAATCGAATGGGAGGGGATTTGTTTCAGATACTTCAGTGCAAAGAACAGTGCCTTAAATCAAACTTAACCTTTGTTGGTGAAATGAGCTGAACAGCCAACTTTGCACCAGGCAAATTTCTGTGGCATCAGCTCTGCTGAGGGGGCAGAAATGTCATGCAACAGGGAAGCACCCAAGGGCTGGCACAGTGCATCCAAAAGGCAGCTGAGAGAAACCTGTGGCAGAGCCCTCGGAGCATCACCAGCAGGAAGAGCTGTGTGAAAGCCCCACAATCAATGTCACAGCCCCATGATTAAATCACAGGCCACCCGGGCTGTTAGGGACTGCAGCAGAGCTTGTCCTCTCTGGCACCGCATGGATTCCAGCTGGATCACGGGCAGTGGGGAGGAGGGGAAAGTCTGGAGTGTGGCTGAGCCCTGTGTGTAATGGGGTGAGGGCACCAGGCTAAATTTCCACTCTGAGAACTTGATCAGGGGTTGGGGTTCCCCACAGGGTCAGGTGTGGGGTGATCTCTGATAACCAGCACAGCTCCTCCTCCTCCTGGAGCCTTTTGAAGGCTCGCAGTGGGGAATGTTTTCTTAGAGAGCACTTGCCATCATCACATGGTTTTGGGCACAAAATCAATCTCAGAAGCTGTGCACTTCTTGTGCTGGGATTTCTATCTTAATGGTAATGAACAGGGTGGAGTCTCATGAGATAGACATGATTTCCTATAATAATAATAATAATATTCCAAATTTTTTTTTTCTGTTAGATCTGTGGGATTTGCAGGTGAGAAAAGATTGTCGATGGGGTTTGTATACTGTTGATATCATTTATAAATTGATACTTTTGGAAAAAATCTAATTTCCATATTTAGGGGGGTTTTGTCGTGAAAAATAATGACAGTATGAAGATGGCTCTTTAAATACCTCACAGAAGGACACCATAGTGCTTCCCATGCTCAGTAAATGTATTTTTTATTACTTTCTTGGTAACAGTGGGGAAAGGAAGAGGAAATTGGAGAGACATTAAAAAATGTCAATTCTAGTTCAAAAGTTACACAAGCAAACACTCTTGACCAAGGCGTTGAATTATAAAGTTTGATATTCTATAAAGCTAAATAGTTGGAAGTAATGCTGCCAATAACAGACATTCATTTATTTACTCAAGGTGCCCATTGTTAGCACTAATAATACATTTCAACATATTGAAATTGGAAGATAATTCTTTTGTGACTTTTATGCTGGATGATATTGTTATTTAAATGAACCTGCAGACCGCACTGTAATGAAGAAATGCATGTTTTGCCTAACAGTTATCAACCAGCATTCCAGCAAAATGAGAATTTTTACCTCCATTCATTCTGAGGCGAAGCTGGGGGTCACTGTTTTCAATATGGACCTTTTAAAATCCTTTCAGCAGTGAATAATTATAAGCCACAGCCTCTGAAATTACCTGTTTTCACTGTAGGGAAGAAGAAACTTTTATCTTTTGTAATGAAGTACACTTGCTCATTCAAACTTCGTAAGACTTCCTTAAAATGGTAGTTGCATTGGACTGATTTTGTATTAGATGAAGTAGTAAAATAAATGGATTTTTAAATATACGGATACCCTTGTTTATTCAATTTTAACTTTCTTGAATTTTGGATCCATCTTGTCAAATAATGCAGATGGAAAAAATGTGTTGAGCTCTTGTGTAAATAACCTTATCTCTACAAATTGCTGTTTACTAAAACAAATGTTACTTCATTTGCAGTTTCAAATTCATTTTGCACTTTCATTTGAAGACTGGGGTTTGAAACTGTTTTGGTCATGCTCATTTTTCTATATTAGGTTTTTGAAAAAGATTTTCTTTTTTATAGTTCAAAACTATGCAGAAGATAGGGATTGGAAATATGGCTTGCAGCAATGGGCTTTGGACTTCTTGCTTTGTTCTTAAAAACAAACAGGTTGGCAGTATTCATTGGTGTAAACTAACAGAAAAGTCATTATCTGGGGAGTAATTTAAAAAAAATTATATACAATAATTTGTTAATTATTGCCAGAAAAAAAGCATGCAGATTTACTTCTGAAAATGCTTGTTCCAGTTAATGAAAAACATTACCCTGCAGCCTCTGTGGGATTTTTTTCCACTTGTAAAAGTTGTTGTTTTTTTTTTAAAAAAGAAACCAATCCCATACTTTCCTAAATGGGATTTCTAGGCAAGAGGAAATTCAAACTTCACCCTCAGACAATAAGCAAGCACAAAGTTAAAGGCTGGGATTTTTGCTTTTGAGTGCTGCATATTTATTTTTAAAAGAGTAAAAATACTATTTTTTTTAAACTAAATGACAGAAAACAAAGATGTTTTCCTATACTTTGACTCAGAGGCTTCATTTGACCACTCAGAGGAAGTCTTCTTCCCTGCCTTTTACAGCACCAACCTGCTTCTGCTAGCATCACTCAAAAACCACTTCATCTGTAAAATAACATCTAGCTTTTAAAATAGGATAATTTCACAGTAGATAAAAGTTTTAATCCTGCCTGTGAGGCTGTTGAGACTGAGTGATGCTGCTCTATTATTTGTCCAGCAGGGTGGGAGAGGAGGCAGTAGAAATAGCAGCTTTGTAGGGATAGATGATGTTGCTATTGAAGTAAAGCTTTTTTAACCCCCTGCTCATGGTAACTGTGTTAATGGATGGGTAACCAGGTAGTTTGTAGCTCTATATGTCTATCACCCAACTTTTTAGATGTTTATTAGAATTTGGCCTGTGTATTAGTCATATTTAAATATGGGCTATATGTTTAGTACCCTGAGAGGCTGACCCATATTTCATTCAACTGTTTAGTAAACTTTCTGTCTTCTGTCCGTGTACTCAGGCTCCCAAGCTATGGTAACACACACGATTGGGTGCCTACAAGAGCAAACATAATGCTTGTTATAGATCCAGCAATGTTTTTGTGCTATGAAGTAGCCAGGACCAGGACCTGTAGGCAGCACTCAAACACAGAGCAGAGTTGCCCCCTCCAGAGAATTTACATCCAGATGGCTGAGGCATATAAAGATATTTTCTCAGGGTAACATGTTGCCTCATATCAGCTGACAAGATTATGCATTCTCAGCAAAGGCAGAGTAATTCAAGCTGATTTAGCCCTTTCTCCTCTGATAAATTTTAAACCCAATGACAGGAGACAACAGGTGGGTATAAGCAGATGGGGAAGCATGAGGAGTGAATAAGAAGGTCGGCTTCATAGGTAGTGGGCTCAATATTGCAGCAGCACAGCCATTGTCAAGCTTTTTTTCTGGCATCAGAGTTAAGAGGAGGTTTGAGAGGGGATTTGAAGGAGGATAACGAGGCAGCTTTGTGGACATGAACAAGGAGCTCTACCCAAGCATGGGGGCAGCAGGGGAGAAAGCACAAAGATCCTTGCTTAAAAAGGTAACAAATGGGTGATGGAGCCTACTGTCAGGGGCTGACTGGAGGTGGGAGCTCTCCCTTCTGGAATAAATGAATGAGAATAGGTTGGGAGGGGATTAGGCCGAGAATGCTTTGAAAGAAAAATCAAGTAGATTATGTTTATATAACAGAAAAAGGGAAACCATAGCAAAGAGGAGTAACAATGGTCAAAATTCTTCAAGCTTTTCCAAAGCTGCTCTTTCAACAAGCAGAAGGAAGAGGCGCATTGTAAGGATGGCTTTGTATGCATCCCCGTCATAACCAGCTCCTCGCAGTTGCTTTCTGAAATTCAGGAATTATCGCTAGAAATTTTCTAAGCCTGGCATCTACCTTTGAGGTGAACAGTCATATTGCCTGAGCCCCAAGAATTTTCTTGTTCTTTATTATAAGAAAATGGGACAAAAGTATACTTTTCTGCTAGGGAAAAAAAAAGGTCACTAGTCTCTTCATTTGGTTTGGTTTTTTTTTTTTTAATCAGTACAAGAATGGCATAAGATTTAAAATTCAGACTAACAGATTATGTTATTTATTATGATAAATCAATGAAGCAAGGATCTTGTGCCTCGAACAGATTTCTCAGTCTGTTAAAAACACTGGGTTTGTTATGTCCTCAGTTGTGCAGTTTTCATTACTTGCTTCTGAAAAATATTGCTGGATTTTTTAAAAGGGTGTTTACTACCAGGCAGTCTTATAGCAAAGCACATATCTGTCCTTAGGCAACCATATTCCTCAAAATCTGAAAAAAAACCCCAACTGAGTTTTACTGTTATTCTTATATGAACCATCTGTTGTTGGTGGAGAGGCTAGAACAGCTGATCTGGACTGGCCTGTTGGTGCAGTAGGAGCATAATTCTGTCCTGTCCTATGTTGGGTACGTGTCACTGGTGCATCCATCGTTCTTGGAAGAGGGCAGCCAGCACTGCTGCTCCCATGGCCATTGCCAGCTTATGGCCATATTGCTGTGCTGAAGGTCATCCTTCAAGTCTTTTGTTTTTGTCTCCTGCGCAGAAGACACATCTGCAGTTTGTTAGGGAAAGAAAATAGAAAAGGTTGGTGTCAATCCCGCTGAATGGATGAATTTAGCTGCAAGTAGTAAACTGTGTCTGGATGTTTCAACATCAGGGTGGCCTTATTACTGTACATACTTACAGAGGATTTTATAATCAATTACAAAGATGTATGATGGTTTTGACATGTGGCATATATACAAGGGTGCACTAATCACTGATTTAATAGAACGTTTAGCCCTGTTGTGAACACTGTCATTATTTTAACACAAAAATCATATCAGGCCAGCTACCAGCTATAATTTTGTAAATTGGTGGAATATTCCTATAAAGAAGCACAAAAGACTGTAAAGATTGAATAAGTTCATTGTCTTGGTGGCCAGTTGGAGAGGGGGAGGTCATCCTCTTTAATTTTTTCTTCTTTTAAAAATACTTTGTGGTTCAGCAGCACAGACACTGCATATCTTTGTATCCCCGCACAGTCACTATGTTAATAGCTGTTTGCTAGCCGTGGTCAGTTAATTTAAAAAAGCTGGCACACTGGTATTACAGGTCGCAATTGATTATTCTTGAATCAAATGTAGTATTGTTGCTTCAAACTAAACCCCCACCCATGACAAAATTCGTTGTAGCTCTTTAATTTATAATGGTGTTTGAAAGGATGGACCTGGAATGATGTGAAAGGAGATTCAGTTTCCTTAACAGTTTCCCAAGCCATGAATGATCCTGTTCCTACTTTGCTCTTGCTACACATAAAGACCCAGTGAGGGGTTACTGTTGGTTCAAGAATCTAACATTTTGTTTTCTTGTAAATATGAAAATGTTTAGGAAATGTTCACTGACATGTTGGACATGGGTGTGCTCCTAGAACATGTTTCTCCCCTGAATGCATGTTATGTACATTTCTATAATGCATATAAATGCAAGGGAATCAATCTCAAATATGTTTTATTCAACGTGATGAGGTTGCACAAGAGCTCCAGGCCCATCTTGGCTCAGTCAGTCACTGGAATCCTGTCAGCGCAATGGAGGGTAACCAGGCTCTCAATATGGCAATAGTTCTACTCCAGGTGTTGGCTGCTGAGCCAAGCAACTTCACTTCCCGTCAAGGACCTCTGTTACTCTTTGCAGCCTGGAAGGGAGAGTTTGACGGGAGCTCAAGGGTTTGAGGGACAATTGCTAGCTGCTAGAATGAAACACTGAGTTGAACACATCAGTTTCCCCACAACAGTGGCTGGGATTTGTTCTGGGTTTTGGTCTGGTGAGAGCACTGGATTTCAGAAATGACCTGCCCAATATTGAATTCTTATTTTGGGAAAGTCGTGAGTACTGTGGATGCTCTCTGATATAACAACATATACAGATGACAGTGGTAACACTTCAGCAAGGATAAGGAGAGATTTTTGGACACAAAAAAAACCCCCAAACATCCCTCTCCCCAAAAACTCCTATCTACAACATTGACATTTTTCACTTTTTTACTACATTTGACAAAGAGTTTCTGGTCAAAAGGAGAGTGAAAGAGATATATACAGACCTAGCATCCATTGCCCTTTTCTCATCCATCCAAATGGTCTTGTGGCTGTTTCTGGGGCAGCTGTTGGGGAGGATCAAAATGCCTGCTTCAGTGAATAACTGTAATTTGTAAATGAATGATTACAACAGGAGAAACACAGACATCTTCCCTGAAAGGGTCAGCAGACAGAAGCTTAAGCTCATGTGTGAAATATGAGCATTCAGTCTGAATTGGAAAAGGATCTTGGATCTATCAGATCACAGGAGAGCACAGTAAGTATGGAGCTGTTGCCTTTTCTAGAGTAGCAGGAGTGTGTGCCCATTTCTGCTCCTGGTTTATCATATAAAAATAATTGGTTTTCAAGCTGATGTGGGCTTGGAAAATCTTTGAAGGATGAAAAAGTGGATTTCCACACGTTGCCATGTGTGAACTTCAGAGGAGGATTGTAGGCATCTGGGCACAAAACATTGTTTGCCATGGACTCCAAAGGCAGCACATGCCTTTCCTATTTAGCACATGAAGCAATGGAGACAGTCCTGTCCCGGGACTTAAACAGCTGTAAGATGCATAGAAGTAAAATGTACAGCATTTCAATTCCTCGTGATTGAATCCTACACACATAACTGGCAAGTATTATGAAAAGGAACAAATATCAGTTCCTTGGGCCAGTGAGAAAATTCTCTAATGGTGAAGATTTCTAAAAACAAATCAATTTCTTCCATGAGGTATTTAGAATGAAAATTGTGATAAGTTATAGTCAGTCATTAGCATTTGTTGAACATTCTACTTACTATTAGTGCTTCGTATACTTCTGGTTCAAACTTCTAATGGAAAAGGAATGGAATAAATGGGGTAACACTAAGCAGATGGTCCTGTATGTGGAATTTCTAAAGCTTTTTGTGTACTTTATGTTGAAGATAACAAATCACACAGGTCAACAGCTAGTGTCAGCTAGTGAGAAATGATTGTACATTTTAAGGAAGAAAAGCTCTTGTCTTAGTTGCATTGGTGTCAGGAATTCAATTTTGCGATTTTCACATGGAAATGAAGATGCTTCCAAGTGAGGCATACTGCAGAAGAAATATTTAAAGAGGCGTTTGTTTAGATTCCAAAAACTAGGTTATCTTAGACACATTTAGGTTCAGGACATCTCCTTGCTTTTCGTTCAATTATGTTTCTATTTTATCTTTGGCATCTGCAGAGGATAAAATGTAGGAATAATAAGGAATAAAGCTAGCTGATGAAAAATTACAACTCTGCAATATTGTTTCTTTATATACTGTTCTTAAAAAAATCAGAAAGAAAATCTATTATATGTTTTGCTTTTTGATAACTATCTTCGTATTTTTTACCATTCTGAGAGTCATGCACTTGCTAAGAATATCTGTCTGATCTGTGGCATATCTAAGTCATCCATCCCTATAGTATCTTGCCAGGTCACTGTAGTCCTGCTGAAATATTTTGACACAGAATTTCATCCAAATAAATAAATGTATGATGGTGCCATCTATAGCCAAGACAGCTCAAGGGATTTGTAATTAGTTATACAGCATTTTACTTAGGGATTGTTACTAAAGATCAGACTCAGAATGTCACTTCTAGCTACAGGCTTGGCAAGTTGAAACACTGGTTTCTTCCTGATCCTTGTCAATGAGGTAATGCCTAAGTCATCTGGGGCAAGGTAGAAGTAGAAACTGAATTATAATTTCCAGAATTGATTTATCAAACTCATTTTTGTGTAAAGGCAATAGGCAATAGTTTTTATCTCCTGTCTACCTGTTCCATGAGTACAAACGAAAACTTCCAGGTACCAGAAAACGTTCACTGTCATTACCTCCTTAGAAGGAGACAAGTGTGACATAGTTTCAAGTATATTTGCCAAAGGCTGTTGCATCACAGAAATCAACAACAATAGGATGAGCAATTCAGAGCTAATGATCTTTCATAAGACAATCTCCTTCCTGTAACTCAATAGATACATCTAGGTAATGGTCCAGGAGCTACAAAAATAAAAATTTCCTTAAAACTGAATTGTTTGCCTATGGCCAGTTTCTAGGGGACCTCAGAGAAATCAGCCACTCTGGAGATGCAGCCTTACACGTGTGCAGCAGGGATTTAACCTTTTGGTGTAAAGTTAAAAACCTCAGCTGCAAAAAATCCACCTGTGGTAGAGTTCTCTTGTTCAAATCAATCTTGATATTAGAAGTTATTACATTCCTGCAAAGGAGAACATAACAGATTTTCTGCCAAGGGTAGACCTTCTTTTTAAGCACAGCATTTACCTTTGAATAACTCCTCAGGCTAGGCTTGTCTCTTCTAGAAGACACTTGTCATTAGTGGCAGAAGAAACTTCACTTTTGACACATGTAGAATGAAGCAATGTAAAAGTTTATTCACCATGGCATCTTCCATAGATGAAACATCTCTAAGCCTTTTGCAAAGCCGTACCATTTTCTAGAACCAGAGGTAGAGAACAATAAAAGAGCCACAGACAAAGGAGGAAAGATGAGCTTCCTGGTGAAAGCAAAAACAGATTATTATTGACCAAACTGAGCTTGATTAATCATCTTAACACCAGTGACTGATACAGAGTGGATGGAGAAGTGTGGGAGGATTGTATGTGTGTTCTGTTATTTGTAATGTGGTGAGAAGTATTTATCTTCTATTTCCACTGTCATGAATGACCATGCACAATACAAAAGCATTCTCATTGCAGTGACTGCATTATCATACCTTATGTGCTGAACTTCAGATGGAGGTGTTGCTTGCTGTCAGGTGGTAGCTCACACTCACTGAGGCTGGAAACCTACATTATATTTATTAAACCAAGGATCAATAAACTTACCTGGGTGATGCTTTTTTCCAATTTTGTAGAAATTATACAAGGCAAAGGAATTCTTTGAAACACTGTTTGAAAAGAAACAGAAAAGAAAACAGGGTGGGTTTTTTTTTTCTTGGATTGTTTTAGATTTTTGCATCCTATTTGACTAATGATTTCAGACTAGTAGTAAAGATTACATCAAGAAGTGACATGCCACATTCTCTTACATAACACATCCATGAGCAGCATTTTCTGTACTGCACTTACGTCTTTGTATTTATGCTTTGGTTCACATGTGTGAAAGCTTGTGCAAAGGTGTATCTCTAAAGGTGTTCAATTTTTGCTTATTATGTTAGATATGCAGTTCTCTCCTTTGTTATATCCTATCCTGAAATATTTCCTTGAAGCAAGTATAAAAACAGGGCGAGAGATGCTCTATTCAGTTTCTGAAATGCCTCAGTAAATGCCTGTCACTGTTGCTTCGTGGGGTAGACTGGAGCTGAAGGAATCATCCCACAGGTGCCCATCACCTGAGCTGTGGACCCAGAAGTGGTGGAACAGGGAACACGTTTGCTGTATAGTTGAAGTAAAAAGACAGTTTTGTTTAGTTCAGTAATTCAGTTAAAATAATATTACAAAGTGTTATAAAATTTTGAGGTACAGCAGTCAAGCATCACACAGCAGACATGGTATTAAATAATTATCTGCCAGGTATTTATTTGTTTTGATTTTCAAAGGGTAGCCCACAGTCTGGAGGCTCTGCATAAACCTAGAAGCAGTGCTGTCCTCTGCTCTGAAGAGTTACTTGCACAGATGTTTCCAGATGTAGGAGCTGAATAATCCTGACTGAAAGTCCCATTACTGGTCAGTAGTAAAAAATGAGATTGGGATGTTTGCAGAGTCAAATCGTCTCTTGCTGATTTGAGCTCTGGTCTTGTGAGCACTTAACATTGTGCTTATTGTTATGGAGATGCATACTCCCACTGAGTACTCCAAGTTGTGTACATAAACATTTTCATAAGTCTCAGAGATTTGGTTTGGTGAGTGAAGGCACACCTGTGTAATGTGCAGTCTCAGCTGCTTCTGAGGTACTCAGTCACTGCCTGGAGAGAGACAGAGCAAGCTTTAATATGAAATCGCTCCAGATTAAGTTTTTAATATTATAAATTTGATTTATGTGTGGGAAGAACATTTGGATGAGATATATTGGAAGAAAATGTACCCCATCCATTAGCAAAGAATGCAATAATTAGGAAAGGAAGATACCTGGCTCAGAACGTGTGATATGACTCAGAATTGTGTCCTCGAGTCATTATGCAGACAAAAAACCCCCACCACTCGCTTCAGTGCAAGTTTTGCATGTGTAACAGCTGTCACAGTGAGACCATTAATCAGCTAAAGCACCACACAGGTGGAGGATGAGAAACCACCTTCTGTGCTGGAGGTTGGATATTACTTTGCACGGGGTCCTTCTGCCTGTGCTGCTGTAGCTGCAGCAATGCAAATCTCTGGTGTAGATCTCTTTCACCACTGGCATAAAATGTTTTTGTACAATTTGCTCTTTTAAGTACAGAAGCAAAAATATAGACTGTAGTTAAATGCTAGAGAGACCATGATTTTGCTCTAAGCTGTGTTTCTGCTGTTAAAACTATTGCAATAAAAGACCTATTTTATTTTGCTTGATATTCTAGTACACTATGAACTTACAGCAATTGTATACAGTTAGATAAGTGAACAGTTTACTTTTGATTGTGTGTGTTGAAGTACCTCAGGTTATTTTGCAAAATTATGTCATTTATTATTTCCTGCTATGTATAATGACAATTTGTGAAAACCAGAAGTTTTTCCTTTCTCTCCTGACCATATCCAAAAAAAAAAAAAAACCCCAAAAATCCAAAACCCTGATCAGAATAAGCACATCCCTTGATATAGAGACACTTTCCACCTCCTCTCCATTGCATAATGTGATATGGCAAGACATCAAATGATACAAAGATGTGTAAAGTGACAATAAATGAAAGATAAATTAGAGGACTGTTTTTTGGATAGACTGTTCCTATTCAATTTGGATGATAAGAATTTAGTCTTAATTTCTGACATATTCATTTTATCAGCTAAATTTCCTAATTTGTATTATTACAGATAATTACCAAGGTATATTTATTTTTAAAACTTTATTTGTTCAATTAGAAGGTAGATTTCAGCCTTCATCTTTGTAGGTAGCTGATCCAAGACAGTTTTATGTAAATGGCTTAATTAATTGCTACCTTTCAGTTGAAGCAGCAACTTACAAAGGAAGTAATCCTTTTCGAGTGGCATAAGATGTTTAAAAATGGCAAAAAAAAGGCGATACTTTTCTCAGGCACCTTGGCACACAATTATAAGTTATTTGACAGAAGTAAATGTAATAAACTGCAAGGCTTCTTCCCAAATTATGTCTTTTCCATGTAATTAAAATAGCATCAACCTTAAGTGCAGTGGCTCTGTAGTCTTCAAACCTACATTATTAAAAGACTTAATTATGCAGAATTACAAAACTTTCTTATAAATGGTTCAACATGTTGGTGGTAAAGATGCGTGGCCTACTTATTAAGTTTACACTGTCTCAAGAAATTAGTGGTTTCCAAGTGTCTGGTGCCTTGCTCTCCCTTCCAGTCTCTCCTTGGAAAGAAGCTGCCATGCAGTGCTTTTAGAGGATGTGGTGACAGGGCTTTTTCTTTATGGCCACCAGACAGCAGCACAAATCTCTCCTGGTGACCATCTGCAGCTGGGCTTGCCTGGATTGCTGCTGCAAATTGTCCTGACCCATAGTCCTGAAAGGAGGAAAGGGAGTTTGGGGTATTCTCTCTCCTCCTGCCATGCCCCAAGGTCCTTTTGTTGTAGATCCTGAGCCTTCAAGCAGTGTTTCCCGGGATGCATCCTACTCTACCAAAGCAAGGGGCACTCTGTAGTGGAAGTAGTTTGTAAAACCCAGAAGAGGGTTGTTGAGATCCCATATGTGATGGTAAATGCCTTGATTCTGTATGTTTGTGTGGTGCTGCATGGACCTCTTTCTTAGTCTTACACTTTTGCTTCATAAGAGAGGAAATAATACACATTCCTTTTAAAAACAGCCAATTCTTTGTGGCATTAATAAGGGAAATCAAAAAATATTCACTGTGCCCGCTTACCTCATCTGCTGCTTGCTGTTATCCTTTTTCCTGAACTTCATTCCAAACTGGTGATCCTGGGGGAGGGGGAAGGATGAGTGGGTGAATGAATACATGTCTAGAAATGTGGCAAGCTTTCAGTAGAGATGCTCCGATGCTGTCCTCATTATTGTCCCATTTTATTTGGCAGAGTGACTCTTTTCCCCTTAAATGTGCAAGGGTTTAATTAATACATTCCAGTTGTCAAACCCAGTTCAGCTTGATGAGCAGGAGAGTGTAGAAAAGCTAGATTATTTGTTTGCATCACTAGGCAATGGGGAAATACCTCCTCCATTAGTTTTCTTTGCAAGTAGTGACAGCAGCGTTTTGACAGAGACAAAGGGATAAAAAATGTGCTGGAAGGACTAGAAGAATTAATTTGTAATAGATAATTGGATCTGTATGGCAATGATACGAATTTGGAAGAAACTCAAGAGGAATAGCTCTCTAGGTTTTTAGGTTTCACTCTCATGTCAAAATAGCATCTGCATGCCTTAAGCATTCTAAAATTTAAGAAAATACGTATCTTGCTTCCTTATTATCTGCCCCACTGACTCTCTGACAAAGGTCTGGATATGCCTATTTTTTATTATTAGTTGAACCACAGGAAAAAAAAACTGCTGTTTTTTGGGAATGTGATGCAGTATCACTGTTACTTTCCTCTCTTGCAAAAGTTAGTTTTGCTCTTGCACCAGCCTCTGAGACAACTGTCTTTTGAATTTTGCAAGGCTCACCTTGGTTGCTGGCTGATCCTCCAGCAGATCCTCGGGGGAGGGTGCAGTTCAGATTGTCTCATTCAGTGTGGGTCCACTGAATGCCAGGGTGGGGACGTTACCTGCTCGCAGCTCCGGGGAGAGCCAGCGGTAAAAGCAGAGTGCCATGGAGGTGTCCCAGGGGGGTGTTCCAGGGGGATGTCCCAGATGTGCTCCACACAACTGCAGCTCCTAAGGTGGGCTGGTGGTGTCTGCAACAGTTGCAGGTTTTTCATATTTGCCAAATTTGTCTTTAAATATATCTAGATGCAGTAATCAAGCCTAGAGGCCATAAATGGAGACAACCATGGCTGGTAACAGAGCAACTGACAAATGGTGACAGCACCTTATTTAAAAAAAAAAAAAGTTTTATCAGAGGGTGATCAACATTGTTAACCTCCTTTTAAAAAGGTGTTATGGGCAATCCCTGAAATTATAAATCTGGGAGGTGCCTCACTGTAAAGAAATATGGTTGAGGGAATGATTAAAGATCAAGTTATAAAGGACCTAGATGAGGATAATATGATGGGGACAAATCAGCACGATTTCTATAGCCTCTCAGATTTCTTTGAAATAGTTAACAAATAATGGATAAAGGAGAACCAGTGGATATAATTTATTTAAACTTTCAAAAGGGTTGGATAAAGTCTTTTAAAGGAGGCAATTAAGGAATCTTGCTAACAATAGGGTAGGATGTAAAGTCTTGTCATGGATTTAAAACTGATTTAAAGAGTGAAAGTTGAAAGTAAGATTAAATGCCCATTTCTTGCTGCTGGAAGGAGACAATAATGGCTGTTCAGGGGTGGGGCTAGGAATGGTAGACGTAGTTATTTTTAACATATATATTTTATTAAATTGCTATTGTGCATAGAATATGATTAAGTAGTATTCCCTAGGAAATACTGTAGGTTAATATGAAGTATCTGTGTTATAGAGAGTGCTCTTGTGCTGTCATGCTGCATTCAAAAGGAGAAGAAACAGGAAAATAGAGGAAACAATAGCAATAACGCTTCCCCCAAAAGATGCTTCTCCACTGAAAAAAAATGACCTGCTTTCTGTACCATCTAATCTAAACCAGCGCATTTCATGAAACACACCAGCCCCAGTCCAAAAACAAAATCAGATTTCAGTCTAAAATGTCCAGGGAAGTTTTGTCCCTCCTTTGAACTCGGCATATCTGCCCATTTACTGCAATCAGCCCCACCATGGTGGAGCCGTGATCTCTGCTGGGGCTGGTACCAAGGCACTCAATGGCCAAGGCAGCTCTAGCCTTGCGTGGGGCTGGGGAGGAGAAGGAGAAATCGTGGAACAACTCTGCAAACCTAGACTCAATCAGATAATAAAATTTTGAATGATATTTTTCGCAGAAAAGGTAAAAATACGTGTCACAGAAATGTGCATACATTTAGATCAAACTTGTGAGCCCTGAATCTGTCATAACTCCGCAGGAAAGTGACACTGGTCTGTCCCACTCAGGTCCATGAGGACACCTCTGGGTGCAGAAAAAGATAGAAAAGACTGCTCCATGCTGGGCGTGTCCTTATCTTCAAAAGACTGTCTGGCCCCAATAACAGGTGTCCTCTCCCAGCATCTAGCAGAAATGGACAAATATTCAGAACAATTAGAGATGTTGAGTGGGACATCCTGGATGAGAAAAAATGAAAACCTGTGACTATTTTATATGGGGAGGAGGAGGATGATCAATCACAGAATGAGGGCTACAACAAAGGCTGGTCAGATGCTTGCACTTGGCATTCCGGAAGTCAAAAATCGCCTGCATTTAGTGTCTATGTGGCAGGAGAGGGAGTGGAGAGCACTTTTCTCCCTTGGTAACAGGAATCTCTTGGCACAGGGTACTGCTGCAGACAGCCAGTTCTTAAATCTCATAGCAGGGTGCATTATCATAAAGAGTATCGTGTAACAGAGTTAGCTGAGGTCTGCCTGGTACTGAATAACACCAAATAAAATCCCTCCACTTAGTCACTCTACCCCCAAATTTCTGCACCTTGAATTTAATATGCTCCTGATGAGTGGGGCTATCAGGAATGAGACTCAGTGCAATGGACTATATTTAAGCACGGTAGCAGAGTGATATTTTGATGGTTAATTTCTTTGATCTTCTGTTGAATTTAAATTTGCCTACAGTGGTTTCCCAGTTTCAATTAGTACACAAAACAAACTTTGCGTATTTTCTGAGATTATGTTCTTCATTATATGTTGCTGTAGTTTTATGTGTTGTTGCCAAGAAATCTGCTTTTGACAAATTGCACAGGAGGCATTTTGAGATTGTGATGGAATTGATTGAGTTTTGGCCAAATCCTGTACACTTTTATCACTGAAGACTGAAATACAGATGCTTGTTACATTAAAATATATAGAATTTGCTTTGGCCCTGAAAATCTGTGTCACATTTTAAAATAACCAATTTGGGTACAATTTGAGTTAAGTGGCAAGTAAACAATGCAAATGAAACTGTTTTGTTAGCTAGAAAGTAATTGAAAATCTGCAACTAATTATAAATTGGCAATATACAAGTCTCCAGGAAGCTGAAAGGAATACTTCACTGATATATTGTTTAGTTATATTCAAAATTAACTTACTCTGCAGTTTGTGCAAGGGATTTTATTGCTTATTGTAACTTTATTTTTGAAAAATGAAACAACTCAGATTTCATACAAGAAAAAGTGTAATTTTTTAATCAAAGGTAACCCTTCTTATGTCACATAATTTTTATTTTCATTTATTTCACATGGGCCTTGAGCTTCATCTTTTGTATGGAGGTTTGAATTTCTTCAGTGTTTGTCAGTATTCTAAGTCTTGATTGGCACCTTCATTGTGTTTTTCAACTCATCACCTCAACACATTTCTCATGCATTAATGTGGCTGTACAATACCTTTGAGAAATAGGAACGTGTTGTCACATATGAGAAGAAATTCTTTGCTTGTATTTGGTTGAAAAAAGTGTGGGATTGGCTGGAAAACATCTATTGTCAATGGCACCTAGATCTGTAACACTAGGAACTAGTCAAAACATCCAGGTAATTGTCATGTGGATTTGTGTCGCCAGAATGTGTGCCATGTGGAGACACCAGGTTTTGGTGAATATCAGCTTTTGTGATTGAAGAATTGTTATTTAAAAGGAACATGTAAATACATAAGTTTTGATAAATCAATGTAATTATTAAAACCCAGTTTAACAATCCTTGATGTACATAACATCATTCAAAAAGCATTTCACAGAATCTAGAGAAGTGCAGAGGGAGAAATACTTTTCTTAGCATGCTCTGAAATATCCTTTATCCCAGAGCAGCAGGCCATGATGGAAATCTCTGTTTTGGTCTTGTCACCCAAAGCCCCAAGAGGCTCCACAACAAGCACGGACCCAAACTCCTCCTGCAAGAATTGAGCATTCTCAAACTCTTCCGAACTCAGAGTTGTTTAGGTAAGATGCAGAGGATGCAAAGCAGGTTTTGGGGGGAAAAAGGTAACCCTGCAGTTACTGTTCTATCATTCTGTATTACGCAGATGGACAAGCAAAATAATATAAAGATTAAAAAATACGTCCTTGATCCAGATAGAATACAAGCAAGAGCCACAGGAGAATTCCAGACTCACTGTGCCAGGCTAACCATCATTATGTTGTGTTCACCCACTTGGCAGTTGCTTTCTCTGAAAAAACATTTCACTGATGTGTACTCTCCTTTAACAAACCTTGACTCGGAGAAATTTCAGACTGGAATTTTCTACAGTCCTGTGCTGTTTCCCCATAAACCAGTACTGATTAAGTGAATCATATATTCTTCTGACATTATTTTTTTTAATATAAAGTCTTGGAGTAAACAGCTAGTAGAGATGTCTTGTGAAACCTTTGAGACGCCACTTAGAAATGGTCCAGCACTACCCTGTGATACAGCCTGGGCTCAGATAGGATGCTTGTAGAGCTGTGGAGGGGCCAACAAGGGGAGATGTTTCCTAGTCAGTCATGTGCTGAGGAAATCTGGACAGTCTGTCATTAAAAGGAAAAAGCCTCAGCCAAGGAGCAGGAATAGACATCTTTTCTGTCTGCAGTAAACATTTCCAGACTTGTGTAAGTAGCTCCTGTGAGTACAGGTTGCAGGATGAAATCCATAAATACCAAGCTTAAACAAGCGAATCTGCATTGAGAGCATTTTAATAAAAAGTTACCATGGGTTGTGGGGAAGGAGGGGATGAAGCACTGGGGGAACGGAGAATATGAGTCATGGAATCCACACTGAAACAAATCTTTGAGCACGAATCACAATATAAAATTTTAAGGGCTTGATCCTGCCTTTGGCTATGCTGGTGTGTATTGTTACATATCCTGTAAAATTGACTACTTGTGGCACTGCGCACCCCCATAACTAAGCTCTGAGCTCTTGGTTTTTATAGTCTTTATTTTTTAAATCCTGTAAATGCTGTTGGACTTGGCTTTTTAGAATGCTGAACAGATGCAGCAAGATTTTCCTAGACTTCCTACCCACTTACAACCCTGAATAATTAGTGGATGTGTTGCATTTTTCGATAAAGACTTCTTAGAGAGCTGTTTGGTGAATAAGGCCACACAGAATGTGTCATTGTTGCTGCTGCAGGTTTTGAGTTTATTTGTGTATTATGGGTACTGTATACCACATAGTAATGAAAAGCTATATGCTCCGGTCTGCTGGTTCACTACACAGTCTGTGTGATTACAAATTGTTTGAATAACAGTGGACTATTGAAACTCTATCCAGATGTGTGTGTTGCTAATTATGGGAATACCCACAAAGGCAGATTACCTCTTTTGTTAGCATTTCCAACCCGTTTAAAAACAGGAAAGTGAAAAGCATGTAGGCAGCAAATAAGAAGTAGCCGTACATGTTGGAGATGAAGACTTCACAATTAATTCCCAGGGAAAAAAAAACCCTTGGCCTGGCAGGATGCATTTCTGGAGTGTAACCAGATGCATTTTAATGCACAGGAGAGATATCCCGGAGTGGCAGAATCTGAAACAGTCCCAGAAGTGGCATAACATCATTCATGACAGGTAAAGCCCAGGTAAAGAAAGACATGGTGGGGAGAGGGGATCTGAACTATTGTCAGCTTTCTGGCATAATTATTAAAAAAAAGTTTCAGTAGCTTGATATGAGGTTTTGGAAGGACAGGTAGGGGAAAATGTGATCATGTCTTTCTAGAATATAAGTGCTTTTCATTTAATGAACTGGATCACTATCCAGAGGAGCTTTTAGGATGAACAGGACTCAGAGTACGAAGGACTCAATGTGTTTCCAGGCACCACACTGGGATGACAGTGTTTTCACATTTTCTTCCAGAAGTGCTGGCTTTGGATGAGGGAGAACATCGTGTCTAGTCATAAAGTGACCCTCAATCACTTTTTCTCTTTGCTTCATTTCATGAGTTGCCATGAATTGCACAAGAGATGAAGTGCAGAAAGTAGAAGGAGAAAATGCCAGTGGCAAAAATTCGGTGTGAGATCCAAACTGTTTGAGGAAAACATAGGAACAGATGAAAGAAAGGGTGTTGAATGGCTTAGCTACTTGTCTCCTTAACAGCTTGTGATGACGTGATTAGTAGTTTATAGCAACCTTCACTCAAATTCCTTTCTTTTTTCTTCTTTTTGTTTTTCTTTTTTTTCTTTTTCCTCCAAAAGATGGGGATTTAACTAGAGAAACTCTGACTTTTCCAGCTCCTCTGGAAGAGAGAGAAGATATCTGAATTCAGACTTGACCCCACTCTGTATAGCTTAATTTAAATTAAAATGATGTATTTCCTCCTGAGTGATTAATTGCCAAGTGTGGTGACATACAGGAACAATGAGCTTGACCTTCTAGGTAGAGGATAACTGCGGTGTTAAGTTGATTACACAATTTCCCCTAAATAAGTTGACAAGCAGTGAGCATGGTTTTCATGACTTCTGATCTTGTAAATGCACACTTAGAAGTGATTTGCCTATTCCTCTGAAGGAAGTCTTGCATTCTGTGGGACACGTGTTAAATAAATTCCAAATGGCCTAATGTGAGATGTTGAATCCCAGCAGCCAGGGTCTGTGCAAACAGGCTGGCCTGCCAGGAATTGTACAGTGTGAAATACTCTGAACTGGAATCCTGAACTTCGAGAAGTTTCACATCCTCTGGACATCTCAGCAGCTTATTAAGCAGGCCAATAATTCTTCCTCCTCCTCCTTGGGCTTGTAGAGTGATTTTTTCTGTTACATGGAGTGAACCTTACTTTTTCTTTTGTCAATGTTTCTTTCTGCCCCCAAAACTGAGAGCATCAAAGATGCTACCATGATCTATATTGTGCTGATAGGGTGTTTATATAGAAACAGAATCAGCCTGCACGCCACCTAGACCTTATTGCATTCCTTTAACTTTATCAGGCTTCAAAATCTGCAGTAAAGGACAACTGCTGGCATTGCCCTGGGAGTGAGAAATGGGAAAGAATGGAGTATTGATGGGAAAGCAGGCATCTCTATAAGTTGCTCCAGTGTTAAACATTCATTACTTAAAAAGAAAAATGCCTCTACTTGACTTCAAATTATTGCTTTGGATCAAGCAAATGCTAAAATCAGTTTCAGAAAAGCGCTTTGCCCAATGCTTGACTTCTGCTTTCCTATGGGAGCTGTGGTTAGCACTTTTGACTCACTCAGTGGAAAAATGGGCCATAGAATGATTTGAATTTGAAGGAAAAATGTCACACATACTGCCTCTGTGGTTTTCCTTCACTTGTGGAGGTTTAGACAATCTCTCCTACATCTCAGGAGGTCCAGGGGATCACAACACAAGCTTCCACATCCCATGGAGATCCTGCACTGTGCTGCCTGTGGTCCCAATATCCCTATGTACCTAGAAGAGCTCTCCTCCCAGCAGGGCTCTCCATCTCCGGCCTTCTACCAGTTCTGTACTTCCCTTAAGAGTGCAAGCAGTGTTCTGCAATAGCTGGATCAGCATCAAATTCAGCCTATGTCCAGCAGAGTCCCTTTGACCTATTGCTGTGTGATTCAGCAAATATCCAGTCTCCCAGGAGTTGTAAGACTCAGTAAAACACTTCCCATCTGCAAATCCCAATCCCATTAAATTAGGGCCAGGTTTTGTTTCTTTGGTTTCTTTTTCCATGCTTTGGAAAGAAAAGAACTTTGTCAGCAGGTTGGTGTGCTCTGCCCATGGTCAGGCCATGTAGCAATCCCAAACTTGAAACACAGGACAACCCAACGCCAAGTCCATGACCCAGGGGCTCAAAAGTGAGAGAAAATTACAAGTGCTACCTTTGCAGTTAATCCATCATAATCGATAACTTTTCTCCCATCTTCTCTCTGTCCTTTGCATGTAGAATTTTTATTTTTAAGGATTCAAGTGAAATGTGTCCTGTCTCTTCCAGAAGGGAAGCTGCTGGAAAAGCGATCATGTTGTATAAGGCAGCATGAAATGCAGTAGGTACACTAGGCTGTCTTGTCCCTTCTCTGTGATAAGCACTACACTGAAGTCTCCTATCATTTGTGTGTACATGTGAATATCTCTCTGTAATGGAATAAGAGTGTTTGCAAAAATGGCTACTGAAGTGCCCAGCCAGTGCACTTACTGCAGGAGAGTGACAGGATAAGAGAAGTGGCAGAAACAAAGATAGGAAAAGAGATTTTTGCACTAACAAGTGTGAACCGATAAGCTTGACCTGTACGGGAAATGTGGAGAATCCTTAGTGTACTTGTCAGGCCAAAATTAGCCATGCCAATTAGTTTTCAGCAGCACTGATCTCTGAGAGCCCTTTACTTATTTTCTCATTTGTGGAAGAAAACTGCTGGCTCACTGCACTCCACTTAAGAAATTCTTAGCAAGCTAATTCACTTAGGCATAAATAACTTTCCTGGGTGTTGAAGCCTGGGGTGGGAATCAAGAGGATCTATAGAGGTGGATGGGGAGGTGTTGTGTGGAGGTTTTATTGGCCACATGGATAAGTTATGTATGTCATCGAAACTGAGTGCCTAATCACCTCCGACATGTCATCACAACTGCAACATGCTCAGCAAGGCAAAAGGGAGGGAAGAAAATACATATTTCTTTCTCAAGTATGTGCAGCTAGGAAACAGCCATCTCATTTTTCATCTTCCTTCGGGGTAGGTGTTCAGGCTGTGTCTCTGCCAGGGAATGGGGGCTGTGTGCTTCACACAGGAATGAAGTGTGGTGGTCTAAAGAAGAGATCTTGAAGTGCTGTTCAGCAAGTAAGCACTTCTGATTAGAGTGTGGGAATAGAGAAGTAGTCTGTACCCGATGAATTTTGGACAATTTGGAAAAACTGGAAGCCAAGGACGCAAAGTCTGTAGTAAACAAGAGATTGCCAAGTTTCTAGTTTTGTCTGTTTATTTAACTAATTCTTCCTCGTGGGAACAAGGGAAGGAAAGATGAGTTATGCTGGCATAGAATGATAGTCTGGGTATCAGTATGGACAGAAAGAGAAATGTCAGTGCTTAGGTGAGTCAGAAGGGGCTGGGGTGGCGTCTCTGGGATGTCATCTCCAGCCCATGTCAAAAAAGGTTCTTCAGTTGTAAATTGGTGGAGGGTAATGAAAAGGCAAATTAAACTGGTCTGAGTAGAAGAAAGAATGGAGATTCAGAAAGATTATGCCCAAAGAGGAGGGGGACATAACAGAAAAGAAGGATTAGAGGTGGTGTCTGCAAAGACACCATAAGGAAATGAGCCTTTTGGCTGCTGAGCATCCAGCAAGGAGAAGGCTGGGAGCAGGAGGGGAATAAATCAGACACCCTGTGTTGAATCAGTGCAGGAGGGAGTGGAGGGAGCAGACTGGTCAGCAGAGCAGTGATTGCATTAGGCACATGCAAAGGAGCAGAGAGGAGGCAGTTCGTATTAGTTTATCACAATTAGATTCTACTGGGGGTAAGGAAATGGGGTTCAAGAGATTGGTTGTTAAATTAGGATTTCCTCACATCATTTTATCACATCGCACATCATCAAGTCAAATCTCATTCCGTTCAAGTGGATCTTAAGAAATTGTCAAAACAGAAATTGCACCTAACGTGGAAATAGGAGCAAAAAGAGTGGTCCAAGGATGGAAAGAAACTTTTTGGGCTAAGCTATGATTTTTCTTGTGTTTCAAAGGCTTCTCAGGAGAGGCATTTTCCCTCCAAAGAATTTTCCCAGCCAGAATTTTTTTTCGGGATTGGCTGTTTGTATTTGTATTCCTTGTATACTTCTTCCTTTTTTTTTTTTTATTTTCCTCCCAATCTCAAGCTCTCACTTGTGATAGCAGAAGGTGATACAAAGATATCTGCATCTGCAGCAAGAGGCAGTGTGCCATTAGGGCCTTGGAGGGAGGCTGGCCATGTGGGAGCTCTCTTCCACGTCACCATTTGCCCCCATCTGTGGAACTAGCAGGCTATGACTGCAGGACTTTGCTGAATAGGGTCTTGGAAAAATCGAGCTGTAAACTCACAAAGCCTGGCTTTGTGTCCAGAAATGGTGTTTCCACACAGTAGATCTGATTTCCATAGCTTTTCACTCTTCAAAATACCAGCCAAGGCAAGTCCATGTGGCCATGTTAAATTCTTTTCTTTTCTCTTTCTTAAACCAACCAATTTGTGTAAACCTCTGAAGAGACAAACTGACACCACTTTGACCAGAGAGTCAATGTTGATTTTTATTAATTGCTTAAATTTTTTTTACTTTTTTTTTTTTTTAATAAGGTCAGGTCTGTGCTGCAGATTTCTATCAGCACAGCTGTTCTGGTCAGACTGACACCTCTCAGTGAGCAAACACTACACATGTAGATGCAATTATACCTCAAAATGGTGCTTGTTTTGCTTGTGGGGATGATTTTACTGTACCACTACAAAGAGCAGATTTGCCAGTGTAAGTTTACACCGCCCCAGGAATGCTTTGTCTGTTTACTGTGCTGGTATTCCTTTATCAGTAAGGCATTTGCAGTGTAGACATGGTCTTATTTGGAGGGCTGGTTTTAATCCTGACACATGCTAAAGTGATTACACTGCTGATTGAGGACTCAATAGAAGGACTCCAACTGATTTGCTCTGGATCAGGGCCTGAAAGGAGAGGAATTATCTTGTGGTTTGAACACAGGGGTAGGAGCTCTTCCTGCACACCCTGGATTTGATATTGACTTCATTTGTCTCTGCCTCTAAAACTGGGGGTGTTGTGGAATTTGTCTGACAGGAGTTTTGTGAGACTTAGTTGTTTCATGTTCCTGTTCCAGGACACAAGTAAAATTTATATCCCCAAATGAATAGCCACTGCATTTAAAAATAAAATAAATAAATAAATAAATATAACAGCCTGGCTACTTCTGCAGCTGTTCCAATGGCACCAAGTGCTATTGCAGCAAAGGCCCTGGTTCTGGGCCAACCTGTGTGACTGCTTTGAAGAGGCTCCCCTGCCTTTATGAGGTGTGTATCACAGTTTGGGATACATTGCGCCACCACATTTCCCATGGGTGTTTCCTGGTAGCCCAAATGCTCTTTCCCTTTTATATTTACAATATCCGTATTTTAGGATTCTGTTTAAGGGCCTTAGAGCTCTTGGATGGCCAAGTCAAACAAGGAGCAGCTATGGCGTGGGGACCTGAGTGCCAGTGTGGGGCTTTGTGGTCCTGAAATGGATGCTGCTCCTTCTACAGGGCTTACAGGCCAATAGCTGAGAGGGAGCAGATGCAGGGACTTTACTTTCCCCAGGGACTGTAACACCAATGTGCTCTCACTACTCTTTCATGCCAGATCTAGAAGCAGGATTAAAAAGGACACATCTACTGGGAAGTCCAGGTCAGTGGATGCCATGTCCTGTGGTAGTCTGGCACGCACGAGGTTGGTGGAGACACATCCCTCCTTCAGACTGTCAGCTTCATTTCTTCATCAGCCTTTTGCAGAGGCAGTGCCAGCATGTTGAAGCTGAAGGGCTTTTTCCATTCTCTTCATATCATCACACACTGGGCTGTAGACTAAGCAGGTTCCAGTTGGGAAATACTATCCCTGAACATGTGAGATCACACCAAGGAGCATATCTCTACAGGAAGCAAAATTAGCAGGAAATAGCTATTACTCATCATGTTTCTTTTTTACAAATGGTGAATCCTTTTAAAAAGCCACATCTGGGAAATGGCAAACTAGTGTTTGGAGCAGAAATCTTTATCTCTAGGAAAAGATAAGTTTCATCTTTTTTTATGGTTTAGTACAGAATTTTTGGACTCTTCCTCACTGTAATCTGTAGCTTGCTTAGTCTGTGGCTGTTTTTCCATATATTTTCTCAACTGTCATCTATTGGCACCAGAGACAATGTCAAGGGAACAGATTTCTATGACAAATTAGTGCATAGAAGAAAGAGATGGTGTGTGGTTGCGTCTTGTGCCAGAATGATTAATTCCAGAAAGACCCCCTTAAATTCCAATGAGTGCTTCAGAAATCAGAGTATTTTGATACTGGGCAGCTTGATTTAAGGCTACTAAAATTGTGCAATTATGCTTCTACCTCATCTGAAGTACTTCTTGGCCCTGTTGTAGGCTGCAGGGGGGGGAAATGGGTATGTAAAAATTATTCTTCTTGCACACTGCTAGAAGAAAAACAAGGCTTTGTTTGGTATAACTGTGTCAGGGCCTGGTAAAACTGATCACAGTTAAAGTAAGCAAAAATGAGCCTGTCGTGTGCAGCAAAAAAATGATAGGTCTCTCTGTTGGTAACCCACAGACCAATGAATGAAAATCAAGAGCACTGTAGAACATCCTTTTTCAACCAAGTCTTTCTGAAAGTTTACAGCACGAACCCTTTGCATGGGCTGGCATGTTCTACAGCAGAGTTTCTGCACTTTGTTCAGGCTTCCTAACAACACTGGTTTGCTTGATAACCAATTGCAAAACTGAGATACAGGGTAAGTAAGGGCTGTGTTGATGGTCAAGAAAGCAATCAGAATCACAATTAAAAACCAATGTCTAGGCTACAGAATGACTCTTCTGAACCTAGTCCTGCAATTCATCTTGGAAAGATTGTCTTGCATAATCCCCATTTAATCTGTCAGTATTTTCTTGTTGCTGTTGCTCTGAAACCCCGGGTTTCAGGTGGCAGTCACTTGTGAAGAAATAGAGGGAAGAGAAATAAGTGAAAAATATCACTACAAATGTAGTAATTCATTTTCTACTGCACAGAAATTTAGGAAACTTAGTCTTTTGTTTCATGATAACAACTCCCACTGTCAGTAGTGCCAATGGACGTGTTGGACACTGGTTTCTATCCATGGTGTGACTTTCTTTTGTGAAGTTCAACTGGTCATGGGACTATACTGTAAAGGAAGCAGACTTATTTTAAGTGGCTGTTTTACCTTGAATTAGTTTGCAAAATCTCAGGTGTAGTCAGAAACCCTGGACACCAGCACAACTCTTTAGGAAGGAATGGCAGCTTAAGGGACTACTTTTAAGTATCCTTGCTCCTGCTGGGTGATGGCCAGCTTTGAAAGGCAGCCTGGCAGGTTGTTGTTTGAACCAGGACTAAGAAAGGAATATAGGGATTGTAATGTCATTTAGATTTTTAGAGGAAGAACCAGGATAAGTTTAAGGTCAACTGTTTTTGTAAATATAGTCTATAATGTGAGTTTTCTATAGTATTTGCAAAACAAACTCTTTGTGTGTAGTTCTACAGTCTACTTTTTATTTTCTTAACACAGCTCTACATTAGAAGCTTTGGGTTCTCCTAGGAGCAAAAAGCAAGTTTTAAAAAGATAGTTAAATATAGTAAGAAATATGAAGGACTGTGATGGGGGAAAGAGAGGGTATGGCAGGCGGAAAGAACCCCCAGGGAATGTTAAGTGCACATGTAAGAATAGGACATATGATCCTTCTTTATTATTGCCCATTTAAAATTACAATGTGTTCCACTTAAACTAGACATGCTAATAAAATAAGAAGAGTCATTTATAGTGGACAAATTCCAAAGACCAAAGCTGTGTCCTCATTTAAATTCTGCTCTTTTGTTAGGGCACCCTACTGACATAATTCTCTATTGTTTCTGCCATTATCGCTCGCTTAATGCAGGACATAGTGTCGGGAAATTCCTGTCTGGCACTTACAAGGTGTTTCTAAAAAGGGGAACAAAAGAGTCAAGAGCACACAGGGAGCAGGAAGAAGCTGCGAGGGGAAGTGGCAGCAGAGGGAGGAATTCGAGATAGAAGCAGGGGCTGGGGGAGTCAGGCAGACCAAGGGCAGGCAGAACGTCTCTGCACTCCCTCTACAGTCCCAGCTACTACAGGCAAAGCTCGTAGGAGACTCAGCAAGCGCTGAAGGATGGTGCAAATCCAGCATTTCTGAGTATGGAGTGGAGAGTCCCTCGGCTGGGAAGGCACAGGACAGAGCAGGAGGATCTGCTGGGGAAGAGAGGCTGTGTCACTGGGAACCTAGGGTTGGAATGCTGGCTCCAGGAGAGTTTGATGGAGGTTTGAGGTTGAGGATTTGTGGTGGTCAGTGAATGGGGAAAGAGTTGGTGTCAAGGCCATCTACTTCTGATGATACTCTGGATATGAAGAGCAAGATATCCTAGCTTGCACGAGCCTGGACATAAGAAGATTACTCTGCACTGTCATTTGTTAATAACAATATTGTTTTCTGTCATATAATTAGAAAATACATCTTGCTTTGCCTCCAAGCACTGTCACCTTATTGCATTTGCGCATTTTTCATAATATTTCAAGCGAACTGACCAGATAACATTAATGAATATATTAGATAGGCAGGCACTTTTAAGGAAAAATAATAAACATACTTGTATATTAAAAAGTTAATTCAGTCTGGAGCCAAACAGGTAATTTTCCCTTCAGCATTTTTTCACTCAGCTAAGACAGGTTGGACTAGGAGTGCAGTCACCCTGTCTACACTCTTGGCTTGGCTTGCATACCAGGGGCGAATTTTCTTCAGAGACAGACAGCAAGATGATCTGATTGGCCTCGGTCCAGGGCATGCTCACAAAGGGCCCTTTGATGGAGGGCTCCTTGGTGAGCCCTGTACCAAAAGCTGCCTGCCACCCTCCTTTCAAAGATACCCATTTACAGTAATTCAGAGAGGGGGAGAAGGGAAATAAATAAAGAGACGTCAAATAGGGGGGTTGCCACAGGAATAATTACGTTACTGGGCTTGGAGGGGGTAGGGAAGAGGAGCGGGGAGTTATTAAGTAAACTGCTGGATGTTGAAGTAGCTGTTTGGCAACAATGCAAGAACATAAGGCATTTGCAATTAAGCTCATTAAAGCTTCATCATTTTGCTTATCAATCTTTTCTGAAAAGGGTGGGGTGAAGCACCATATATTAAAACATGGCTGCTTTTATAGATAAGGAGTGATCACTGCCTGTTTGACTCTCTGAGCTGCCCTGTAGTACCCATCCTGTGATGGCATACGTGATTAGCTGATTTAACTCCCCCTTGTACACAGGCCATTCATTTATAGAAGTTGGTTATTGTGTCCCTGCCCTCCACTGCTGCAACACCCAATCCGGGCAACTGCTCCTCCTTCCTATTATCTTGTTTGGTATCCAGATGTGGTCTCCTGCCTATCTGTCAATTTCGATCTCCTTTGTTCCCCAAACAGTGTTTTTTGGAAGAGTATTTACTGGAGCCCCCACACCATGGAATAAGGAGAAGGTGAACTGGATTATCAGAGCCGTTGTTTCCTCAGTCAGTGGGGTTACCCTCTGACTGCGGTCCATACTGTTCCATGCTAATCAGAGGCTTTGAGTTTCAGTGGAAATAACAGCAACTTGAAGATACATTAGTGGATAGAACTGATCTGAGTCATTCCAGATCTCTTGGAGACCTCAGCTTGCCTGAACTGACTTTTAGCAAAGCCTCTTCTGGCTGAGGGACAGTGGAGTGTGTGAGTTGACTGGCAAAGCCATCAGAGCAGCAGTGGTGGTGTGAAAGCCTTACAGTAAGAACAGCAGCAACACTGCTTTCTGCTTTGGAGCTGCTTCCCAGAGTACAAGGAGTGAAATCTGGGAAGAAATCAAGTCTGTCTTCTTCTGGTAATGTCAATAAAAAGTCAATATGTGGCACTACAGATTATTGCAGATAGTAGGTGTGTAAGGACAGCATTTAAAATACAGATACCTTTCATCATCCAAAAGCTTCAGAGCACTGTAGATGTGAGCTAAGCCCTGCACCATCCCTCTGTGGGAGGTGAGCTTTACCTTCACTTTCCAAATGGAAAAGTTCTGGCACAGAGGTAACCACAAGAGGCACACTGTGTGTCTGGGGCAGGTCTGAACCCAGAAGTCCTGGTTCTCACAAGTCCAGTTTCTCCAGTTTCTTGACCATGCAGCTCTGGGATTTCCTCTGTGCTTAGGCTGACAGCAATTGTACTGAGCTTCAGAATTTTCTTTCAAAAATGATCGATTTTTTCTTGCTTCATTTGTTTCTGGTAGCAACTCTTTTCTGTTTGTGATACCTACTGATGGAGAGATGCGACCTTGTTCAGAAGTGGCTCTTTCTATATTAAGTTTCTTTAATTACTTTTTCCATTGTCTGCACAATATATTGTCTATATAGTGTTAAAATTCACTTACTTTGAAAGAAGGGAAAGGAAGGTAAAAAAAAGAAAGAGAGAAAAGAGAAGCTGGGGGAAATACTGATATGAAGAAGGTATGGAAGGAGTAGCACCACTAATACAAACATGTAGGTCATATTGCCATGTGGGAATGGAAGCCAGCTTGAACTTTAATTCTTAGTTTGATCAAGGTAGTGTAAAACCGAACCCCAGAGGATTTCCAATGGAGAAACTGGATTTATATTTTACATATGAGCTGTAGTTGAAGCCAAATGTTCATTCCACTCAAATTGTGTAGGTGGATTACTTTACTTCCAGCCTTGAAGTATCATGTTTTTAGCTGCTAATAAACTTAATAAAATCCATTTCTTATTTCCCCTGGTGTACTGTGTTCATGAGCCTTGATGTGCCATAAGAGCAATGCTGTCCAGAAAATTCATTTATCAAGAAACAGACAAATGATGTGCATGAATAAGTCAAGAGGAAAAAAGAATATATGTACCACTCTTTCAGTGGCATTGCTCTCACCAGAATTGCCAGCTTCCTATTTTCTTCTGACTTACAACTGGACCAAAGGGTTGAAAAAACTTAATAAATTTTCACATCATCAACCTAATAGGGAACTAAGATATGTACAGGTTGGTTTTTTTGCATTTTTAAAATTGTTCCTTTCCCAATCAAAAATATCTTTCTGTACCAACAAGCTCCCAGTTTTGGCTTATGTCCCAGAACCAGACCTGCCATTTCACAAAATGTGTGATCAGTGTAAGGGTTCACTGCCACTGGAATTCGCTGAAGCCAAGAATTTACAAAACTGAATGAGGGATTAGACATTTATGTAGATAACAAAAATATCTAGCATTATTGTAGCTAATACAAAGAGATCACTGAGAAGGAGTTAAAAACCTCACTTTTGAAAGGTGTTAGATAATATTTAATATTTAGAATTGGGATGAGACTTCTTTGGGCACTTCCTTGGCATTTTTGGTATTCTTGAACTTTGACATGTTCAGTCTTGGATATTGAGTTAGAAGAGTTGTAACTGGTTATACACAGCAGTAACTGTCTTTCTAACTCTGTGCACATTTTCTGACGTCCCACAGTTAGCTAGACAGAGATAATCCAAAGAGAGCCCTTTAGCCCACTGTTTTAAATTCAATCACTGGCCAGCAAGAGGTGCCAAGTGAACTAAGATATCAGTGAGGGTGAGCAATGTAGTGAGTTAAATCTTGTCTTCAAAACTTAGAAGTACAGAGTTGAATGGAAGCTTCGTTGAAGGCAAAGCCGCTTCTTTCAGCCCCTTCATATCCCCCATATGCCATGAAATGTCACCCCTTCCTGTCAAAATGTGGCTGTGGCACATTGCTGGAGCACAATGAATTCATCACTTCACTGAATAGATTTATTAGTTGGGAGAAGAAATAATCTTTTAACATATTTAGGGTAAACAAAAGAGTAAAAAAGAGTGAGAAACAAACTGTTTTATGGTAACAAGGAGTGGGAACCAGACAAGAAAGGAAAACAGAGGGGGTAGAGGCCTCAGGTACAGAGGAAGAAGTAAGATCTTAGGTAGAAACAGAAGGGTAAGGCAGGGCTGAACATATAAACAAAGGGTTTAAGAGAAAAAGCAACATGACTTTTGAAGCTTTTAATGCACATCTGACCCAAATCATCTGTCCTTTCAGAGTCAGCCCATCACCTCCCTTGTTTAGACTTTATTTTTCCTTGGAGATCTGTAATCCTTGCTCTAAAGAGCTCCTGACTTGGTGGACATGTGTTGTGTTAGTAAATGCTGCTATTGAAGTCAGCAGACTTGTTAAAACTTGTGCTTTTGCTGCAGCAATGGAGTTTGTGGTGAGCGGGGAGTGCAAGCCCGGTCATTCCTCCTGGTGTGTCTGCAGCCTGGAAGGGGCTCAGGGAGAGGGAGGAGGGCCAGGCAGCTTGACAGCAGTTTTCCCACCTCTCTGTTGGCCATAGCAGAGGGTTTCTCATGGAATCTCTTTGTAGGGAGAGTAGGGAGAGTAGGGGTTATCAAGAGCACAGAGTTTTTCTTTCCGGCAAACAAAAATTGCCACTGAAAACTCCTTCTAGAACTTAATACAACCTGAGGCAATATTTCTTCTGCAGAAACCACAAACAAACCCTTGCACGTGTATTTAGGAAAGGACTCCATACTCATCGGAGCAGATCACAGGGAACTGGAGGGTTGCAGGGAGTACCAAAGCCCCTCTTGGCGGCATTGGGCTGTGTTGGCTTTGGTCAGTCATTGAGGGCCAGTCCCCTGACATACTTAGGGGGCTCTGTTTATATCCACTTCAGTAGAAAAGGTAGAGGAAGGAGGAAAATGGACGTTTACCATGCTACATTTAGAATTTATCAGTTCTCTTCTGCAAATGTTTTCACAGAGAAAATTAAGTTTTGTCCGCTAGCATATAACGAGTGCACATAAAGTGATGGCCCCTACCAATGTATTTGCAGAAGACAAGCATTTACCATTCTTTTTGTGGTGCAGGACTTTTGTTTCATGCTGAAAAATAATAAAAAAACTTTGTTGGCTTTTAAAAGATATTTCTCCTTTCAGTTTCCCTTATTCCCACTCTCCACTGTATCCCTGAGAGATATTATATATTCTTGGAAAAATATTTCATTTGGGCAAGGGTAAAACCACAGCCAGGTTTTTGCACACCATTTTCATGCGTTTTGTGTAGATGTTATGTGGACCAGAAAAAGCCAAGGTGCCATCACTCTGTGTTCTAATTAGTGCGCACATGAAAGAGAAAAAGAGAAAATGGAATCTGCTCTTCAATACTAAAATCCAGCATTGTTGGATAATCTAACACAGAGATTTTAAGTTGAGCTTTTGCATCTATTTCTTTCTCCCTGAAGAATCTGTTGGCCTGAAGTTGTGTAACTCTCTAATAAGGTCGTTGTGGGGGTCTTTGCTATCCTGGAAAATGAAAGATTAGAAAATTGCAGCGCAAAGCTCATGTTTGCTAAAGTGATCAACCTTAAATGGTGTGTGGGTTATCTCAGAGTCTAATCAGCATAGCTGATTTGAATAGAGCTGTCTTTAAAATAGAGATCTGCTGGTTAAGATTTGTTTTCATTTAGGTCTTACTTTCAGCAATAGGATTAGCCTAAGGTCTATATATCTACAGGCTCTTGTATAAACAAGCAGCTTAAACAAAACTACCATTATTATACTGATTTAGGGAGAGAGAAAAGCCTTGTTTGGTTTATTGAGTTAAGATCATATGTGTGACAAATAAAGCCTTCCTTTAAATGTAAGTTTTGTCCCATTCAATATAGTAAGTTTCTTGAGAAAAAAAAAATTACAAAGGCAAACATTATTCTTAATGCCAATTCAATTTGTCACCTCCAGGTTTTAATCCTGTAGGCTGGTGAAATACGTGCTATTTCATCCAGTTGAGCCACAAGGCAGCTGATATCACCATATTTATCACCATTGGGGTGATACAATCAATTTACTTCTTGCTATAAGAACTGCCCTTATACTTCCTTTTCCTACCTTTTACTCAATAGCCTTATTAAACTCTTTTCAGTGCTGATTTATTGCAGCCATGGATAATGTCGTGTTCTGTGGTGCTTCCCCCACATGGAACTGCAACTGCTGTTGTCATTCCTCTTTCCTTTTTTTTATGTTCAGCCCTTCAGGTTTTATTTACTGTCTTGAAGTATCTTGTAAATAAAATGTGGAAGTTCTGAGCTCAGTTAGCAACTTGGGATCTAATGAGGGGTGGCTGATCATTTATGGTATGGATGCTATGGGTCTTATTTCATACAACAGCAAGCTGAGCATGCATGTTTCTGTGCATGTTTCTGAGTCCCCATCACAGGAGGTGCTGTGAGCTTAAAATTGGGTTGTGACCAAAGAAGGACTGAAAGTGCCATCGAACAGAACCAATCTGAAAATGTTTGAGGCGTTTTTTTAATATCTCTGCAATTCAGATGCTGAATTTGAAACAGGAAAAAGATCAGGGAACTGTTTCAAGTTGCCACAAAACCAGTTAGGTTAAACTGTTGTTAAATGAGTGTGAATGAACTTGTCTCCTTTTTAGTCCAGTCATGCCAGGTCCGGTCTTAGGCCCACAGAGCTGCATCTTTGCGGAATTCCTCTCAGTGGGTGAAGGTGGTGGACTCATGAATTTCCAAGTGCACAAGTTGGCAGAGCAGTTCAGAAGGACCTCTGGATAAAACCAATCATACCAGCACTGATCATATTGTCTGCTCTCATAAGTGCCTGTTAAAATACTTGAAATTTTTATGGATGATCCCTAAAATATTACGCTAGCAAGATAGCGATGTATTTAAATTGTCAACAACTGACCCTGGATGATTGATTAGAAATACTACTTTTGCTTGTTGTGGTCTGTTTGTTGCTGGTGGTTGCAGCTGAAGAGCTGAGTGGACTTGCTGGTGTCACCTCACTGAAATTAAATTTCACCTTCACCACAGAACTCAATTGCAGGTTGTGAATATTATTTAAATGGAAATTATTTCCTTATAAGAAGTCTCACAGAAGCATTGGGGTTTTTTCCAGGCTGGCTTTTTAATATTTATTTTGTATTGTTTTTGCTTTTATCCTTAATTTGGGGCTAAATTAGATCTGTCACTGTCCCTTTAAATTTATTCCTCGCTGACTAATTCGTTGTAGCTAACTTGTTTCAGGACAAGTGTAGAATACTTACTGCACAGAAGAGAAAATTCAGATCAATCTCAGTCTGCTGAGAAAATTAATCAATTTGCAAGTTACATCTAGCTTAATTCTGTCATTTAAAGCAGGCATTGAATTTCCTTTCCCATGTTACACAGACATGGGAAGGTAACTCAGTCTCCATTGGCCAAGGACTAATTCACTTGCCTTGTGCTCTGTGTTGAGGCCATTAAAGGACTGTGCTTAGAAAACAGCTGCTTTATGTGTGTGTGCCAGTGTCTCATTTTCCACATATGTAACAGATCAAAACATTTAGATGGGGTTGATCCAGTCAATCTTGATGGAGAGATTTTGAAACGACACGAGTAAATAAGAGCCTCGCTTGGTGGGAGGACGTCTTTGCCCTGATCCTGAGGAGCTGTTGGTGGACACCACCCCAATTAAAGCAGACTGGGCCATACCAGCTTTGCACGGATTCTTTTCCAGAGCCAATTAGCTGCAGAACGTTTGGTAGAAAGGAACAAATCACTGAAAACTCAGCCCTGTACAATGTTATCGTTTATGTTCAGTGCTAGTCTAGTGCTCAAGAGTGCTTCTTTTTGTTATACCTCTGCAGACCGGCTGGAAAGAAAAATGTTTCCTGCTTCTTGTTTGGCCTATATATTCTAGAGCCACATGGTTCAGTGTTATCACCTTAAGAAGCAGTTAAGATTAAAGTGAGATAGCACACATTCAAGTTTAGAAAAGCAGCCAGAGAAGCTGTACGACTTTTATGGTCTTCATCCAAAGTGCATTTAAGTGTGGGACTGTTTTTCAGAAAATTGAATTAAAATGTAATTTTTCAACTGCTCTGTATTTCCATTTATACTCTTCATCCTCTAAATCTGTGCCATGATATGGCTGTCTACTGTTGGCCAGGGTTCCTGGGCCAGCTCTCAAGAATATGGAAATCAGAGAACTAAAAAGAGGAAGAGGATGCTTTGGCAAGCTTACTTTTATTGGTTACGGATAGTTGGCTATCACTGTGGTACCCCTTGGGATTATCACCCGCCAAAATCCAGAACTCCATTTCAGAGGGGATTATTTCAAGGAGCAGAAGCAATTGCAGAGTAGTGTAGCAGGCAGTGCTGTGAAGAATGATGCAATTTTTTTGGAATTTCTGCCTTGCTGTGGCTGTATGCCTGGGAATTACTGTACTTATTCATGTACTAGTGAAAAAACCTAGATACTTAGAGAAAAATGCTGTTATTTGATTATTAATATGGACAATTGTTACTGTGCTTAAAAATAAGACCTTCAAATTAGTTTGTGAAGGGGGGAGAAGGATTTTCATGCAGTGCAATGAACAGGGGAAAAAGAGACAAGGAAAAAAGAAAGTCAGATTTTTAGCCGACATTTGATTGGTGTCTGTTTAAAATAATCGTATTTTTTTTCCTGTGATGGCTAAAGGTTACCAATTTTACTAAAAAATTTAAATAGGTAGTATGATTGCACAGCAGACCCAAATTGTGAAGCTGTTTCATGCTTGGTGGGTGTCACTCCAGAAAGTTCCTGATGGACAGGCAGCCAGGGTGACACTGTGGCTCGAGTGGGCCGAGGACAGGCAGGACTGAGTGTGCCAGCTCTGTGTGGAGCTGGCTGCAGTGAGGCCAGGGGGGCCTCAGTCAAGAAGCTGAGCAGTGAAGAAAAAAGCAAGTAGGCTGGATAATGCTGTGAAGCTGGTAATTAATATTTCTGAAGATGTTAGGAAATGAGAGGTTGGGGATCCTTTGGCGTCTCTGTAGTTGTCTTCTTCTGTATTGGTCAGATGCAGAATATGGGCAAGAACTTAATGAAATTCTGCATTGCTATGCTCATAAACAGCCATTTCTCCTGCTATTTCTACTTCTACAGCCCCTCTTTGTATGAGTTTCTTAAGATTGGCTAATGAGATTCACTTTTATCTCAGGATCTTTAACGACTCCCAAAAGACCAGGAGCTTAGTTTTAAATCTCATCAGCAAAGCAGAGCAGCTTCCAGCAGCAGAGTGCTTCCTGACAGCATCATGGAGCTTGCTGCAAAACTGGCTCAGAAAGAAAAAGGATGCCAGCACTAGATCCAACGCGGTTGCTTTTGGCAGGTCCTGGATGTTCAGTCTCTGCCTTCCACTCGTGGAGCTTCCAGCATTGCCTTGCTGTGTCTTGTGTCCTATTGCCAGGTCAGGAATTGGCACACATGCTAAGGTTTGATCTCCGCTGTCATGTCTGCACACACCAAACAAAGGTGTAGGAGTTGAGATGCCATGTTTGAAATAGCTGCTTGAAAAATACAGGTATGTTTTTGCTTCCACTCGTTACAGAAACTGCGTCAACATATCACAGTGATTGACTGAGTCTCCACAAAGTTAGTGAATAAAAACAGTCACATGGCACAGGAAACCTCAAGGATGACCCTGGACCCAGAAACTGTGCAGATTTTTTTTCTCAGACACAAAGTAACTCCATTTTGCTAACAAGGTGCCAGACAATGCCATATGGTCACCTCTGATGGTACATTGCCAGAAGAGCTGTAAGGCTCCAGGTGCATCCCTGGTGGGTTCAAATTACTTTCAGTGAATTCTGAATGTTAAATTTTCAAATATGAATAGTGCTTTTGATGACACAATTTGGGGTACTGAAATTGACCCTATTAAAGAGAAGTTAGGTTTTAAAAGGACAGATATTCATCTGATAATGAAAATCAGGCCTTTTTTCACAGGACTGAGCCCTCAGAAACTCTGGCTCTCCACCTCACTTACTATTCTTGAAAATATGTCCTAATTCCCAAGCAGGTCTTCTATTTGATGCATATATGCTTTACATATATATGACTCTGTAGAAAGGAGTATTTTAAAACAAAGTAATTTGGCATATTTAAAAAGGAAAAGGAATGGAAGGGAGAAAGGAAGAGCAGTACTCAGAAGCAATCAAATAACCTCAAATTTGAGGTCATGTTCTAAATGAAAAGTATAACTTTTTTCCCCCAAAAAGCTCACGAGTCCTTTTGGGGCAGAAGGACTTAAACAGAATTTGGAAACTTCAGTAGAAATTGCTTCCTAAATCCTTTAGAAACATTGAAGTTCCTGAAAGCCCTACTTTTGAATTTAAAAGTTGAGACTAAATGTATTAGAGGAGAGGAACTGAGAGCTCTGAAATGAACTTCATCCCTTCCTCTCTGCTTATAAAAATCAGTATCAAAATGACCATTGAAAATCTAGTTTTTTTAAAAAACCATGGCAACCAACCATTCATGATGAGGTTGTCCATCTTCAGGGTGATAGTGTGTTCAGAATATATCCATTCCAGCACTCACATGCCCTTTCCTATGGGTTGGGATCCAAATGTGACCCCTTTCTTTATCAAGTTAAATAACCAGGATTTTTCTTCTTTTAGAAATGATGGGTAAACCAAGAATCCCAGGATGAGCTAATGCTTAGTGGGTTTTCTTGTTGATTCCTGAGAATCTGCTCATCCAAATGGAAAAAAAAGAAAGATTCCCCTTGCTTCCAGTGAGGTTAAGAGCCCCTAAAGCCTGAAAGGAACAAAATGAGTATCCATTATTGAAAGCCAGGAGGCTTTCTGTTCACTTCTCAGGATTGCTTGAAGTCCATTCTTGGTTGTGGATGGTGAAAGACACCTTAGAGCATGGTCACACATTCTTTTCCACTCAAAAGTATCTGTACCCCCCACATCAGCTTGCTACCCCCTCCTCAGATGGACAGGTTGGTCTGACCTCCCTCACCTCGCTCATGAGATCGTTTCTGCCTAGGCCCCCGAGAGATTTCATTCATCTTTCCCATGCTAACCGCATGGCTTAGTTCTGCCTTGTTGCCCAAGCCTTCCTTCACTTCCCTAAAAGTCAAAGGCTGCCACAACTGGGTCTCAAACGTTGGTCTCCTCCCCAGGTTGTGCCCACTCCAGTGGTGGGGAGCCAGCCTGGCAGGTGCCCAAGCCCCTCCTCACTTCCCAGCAAAGCAGTGACCCTCATTAGGAAAGCCGAATGCTCCCAGAAAGTACCACAGGGACAACTAATCAGCTGTAAGAGCCTATTGATCTGTTACATTTGTTTTCAACGTGCAAGAAGGAGGTTCTTTTGTTGTGGGGCTGGCACCGAGTTCTTGCCACAGTGGGTTCAGCGCGTCTCCGGACACCGCGATCAGGCGCCTCGCAGCTGAGTCTGCAGAATATTTGCTTATTACAGGGGGAACTGAAAGAACCTGCAATTCACCAGTGACCAACCTCTTACTTCTTGAACAACTGTTTTCCCCCTTCCTTTTGTTTCTGTTTTAATCACTGCATTACAAACGCAATTTAAGCCCCCTTTTGCAGACACCAGCACGCAACAGTCAACGCTCATCCGGGTAAAATGCCAGCACCATTTGCTCTCAGTAGTCAGTGGTTGCTGGGCTCAGTTCCTTTTCAAATCAAACCTGGAATAATTAAATAGCCACAGCAGTAATGAGAATGCAGATTTTTGCATGTCCAGTAATGAAAGGGAGGAAAAAGTAGTCTGAAGCTGTTTTGTTTTAATCATGTTTGATTTTTATTTAAATGAAAGCACAAAGGTAATTTTTCTGTTGTTCTACCTGTGACTCCTTAAATCATGGTAAACGTGCATTATGATCTTCTTAAAAGAGTAAGAACATTCCTTGTTAATTAATTTATACAGCTGTCAGTACAGCTTTCTATGTTATTCATACTCTTAAGTGTTTGACTGCCATAGATTTTCTAGCAGTTCCTGGCAAAGCTCCAGTGAAAGCCTGGGATTTATTAGGCTGACTTGGTGCAAAGTCTATTGATTGTGGCCTCGAGGGTAATAACTAAATAGAGCTGGAGCAACAAGTCAATAACACCATTGTTGCTACAGACTCCATTCACTTGAGGAGTTAGATTGTTTTACAGTGGCAGAGAGTAATCATGAGCAGATCAGCATGTTCAACAGGCTCTGTACCATGTTAGTGCTGGGGACTGTTTTAAAGCTTTCAGCAGGACTGCGGGAGAAGTGAGGTGGGGTGTAGGGATTAGGAATCCTGTAAACTCCTTCATTAGGACTAAAAGGTTGTCTTTATCATCTTGCAGCAAGGAGTCCTTGTGCCTGTGTTGGTCTAAAAGCATATTAAAATCCTCTGCCCATCAATCCATCAAGGCTCAGTAGAAGCCTGATTTAAATTTTGGTTTGGGATATATGTGCAATGTGTGCATGTATGCATGAATGCATGTCCATGTGCCCTAGCATGAAATAATATTTTAGCTAGTACAAACTTCACCTCTGTGCATTAGTATTTCCTGACGATGGCTGGAAAGTGGCTCCCATTTTCTTAAATTCAAAATGAGGAAATGCTTTTGTTTATTGGTTCTCTAATCCTCCCATGTGTTTATTTACTTTTAGAATTCTTTACTTTTGCAGAAATATATACAAACCTACTCGGGGAGAGATGTTTATTTCCTGAGAGTTTTATCATTTATTTGACAGCCTTTGACAACTCATGTTATATTAAGAGCAGATCATTTTGAAAAGTCAAAATTGTGAAGACGGGAGTTTGAAAAACAGAACCGGATGATTTTGCACACATCTTGTATGCCTCTCAGGGAGCTGCAGAAATACTGAGTAATTAGAATTAGTTTCTTCCTACCACCAGTTACTAGCAGCCTACTCCCTTGAAACTTGGAAGATGGTACAGAAAGTAATAATATGAACCACATAACATTATAAAAAGACAGATGTAATTATGCTTTGTAAAACGAACCAAGTGGTCAAGCAGCAAACTTCTGTGTATTCAGCAGTTCCACAGACTCTTCCTCCCTTCACCTATTTCTTCTTCGAAGTCAAGTTTTCTTTTTTTGTAAGTAATGTTTCTAAGCCCACATTTTCAGAGATAATAGGCAACAACAAAGCTTTCTTCCTGAGCCTGCAATCATTTTAAAACACCAACTTTATAGACACCAAAACTTCAGTAGAGGGTTGATTTTTGAATGGTTGGTGACTATGACATCTGATGCCAGTTCATTAAAAAATTATCTGTCCTCTTTTTTTTCACTACTTCTCTTGCTTTATTATAGTTCATACTATTTAAAGTGCAAAAAAGGGTGGAACTAGTAAGGAAATCCTGTGGCCAAATATTCAGGAGGATACTTGGCTTCCCTTGGCTACAGGCAGTCCATTGAATGTTGCAGTCAGCATGTGCTGGGGCATATCTCTGAACAGGAGAGTTGCAAACGTGGTGAATGTGTTTCCTTTCCTTTCCTTTCCTTTCCTTTCCTTTCCTTTCCTTTCCTTTCCTTTCCTTTCCTTTCCTTTCCTNCTTTTTTCCATAACTAAGCAGAGAGCCTGGCAAGCTTGTAGTGCTTGCTCTCAAGCTCATTTAGAACTTTGGAGGAATGAACTGAATTTAAACGACTCTCAGGAATCTCTTTACCCCCAGGCCTCAGATGCTGCCTCCTGTGGAAAGAAATGTATCAGGTGGTTCATAATCTGTATTCTGTCAGGATATTTTAATGAGAGGTCAGTAAATACCATATATTTGGAAGCAGGCAAACCTAAGCTGGGCTTTTTCTTTATGACTTCCACACAGTCAGATTTCTAGCAGATGCATTCACTTTGAATGAAGAAATTTTATATACTCTTCTTGGGTTCAACTCTGTGGTCCGAGCAATTTTTGACATATCAAGCCAGCTCTAAAACTTAATTAGCTGTGGCATAGGAAGTAAATACGCAAAAGAGGTTTTGCAGAAGTCTTGATACTTTCTCATTAAAAAAACAACATTGATCTTCTTGGCTGATTGAAGTGTGATGTGCCACTCCTATGGTGATTAGGTATGTCATGGAAGCAGTGTTTGCACCCCACTTCTTTCAAGAAGAAGAGAGACTGGAGAAAGGGAAAACCCCTTACCAAAGTGTGAGGATTGACATTTCTTTTGAGTAGTGGTCTAGCAGTATGAACTAGATTTACAGGAATTAGAAACCAGCAGTTGAAGTATTCCTCTCCCCCTCCTCCTTCCTGCCCTCCTTTTTTAAAGTGTCTTCATCAATCAAAATCAACACAAATGAATAATGGAGGCAGATAGAATGTGAAGAGACAATAGTGGTGTTGTTCAGAATTGACGGCCATAAATCCATTGTATCCTGAGAGACTGCACGAAGTAAATACCTGCCCTTGCCCACTGCCAGTTAGCCCACAATTCGGAATATCATTTAAGTAAGTGCTGATGTCCCATGGAAATTTCAGCCCATTAATGCTCCCTTTATTTTGGAGCACCAGGGCTGCAATGAGGCCAGGGGACTTGAAGGGTGAAGGTTTGGAGTGACAGGGGAGTTTCCCTCTCCTCATTCATTTGTTAATTTGGGATGACAGAAACAGAAATGGTGTTCTTATGAGCAGGTCAAAGGGTTTTTTTAGAACTAGCAGAAAACAAGGAAGCTGGTGCAAAGGAAGTTACAGAGCGCATCGTTTTAAATCATTAAAATTTGGGCCTAGCTGAGGTTTTCTCTGTAAGACAAAAAGGGAAGCACATGTCACATTGGCACTGCAAAGGCATGCAAAAGGGTGGAAAACCCAGCAGAAAGCAAAGCCAAGAGGATTATATACCTCAATTTCAGAGAGCATGACTTGTGGTGTGGATTCGAGCCCTGACGTTTTGATTCAGGTATGATACAGCTGAAGTCTCACGAGCTGCTCTTGTAGGAATTTGACACTGTGGGGCAAGAGCCTCTGGGGTCAGCTGCCATTCCAAAATGCCAGGTCTCAAATGGAAACTTTCCTTCCTTCCTTCCCATTAGAACAGTCTCTCCAGTTTTGTGTGCCTTTTGGACACAAGCCTGTGGGAGCAAGTGCAAATATGATTCTTAGGCCCAGGCTCACACATTCAGAAGGTTTAAAGTTGCTTGTTTTATTTTTGGTTCTTCTGTAATTGCAGTTTGTTTGGCAGAGCATGCCAGACATAGATCACTTGCTTAGGGCTTGTTAGCACCAACAGCATTCCAGCTCTGTTAGAATCTCTTAAGTTTATCTACCTCAACCGTATTCTCACACCTTTTATGATTTTTATTCTCCTCAAACTGAGAAAGAAAAAAAAAAAACAAACAAGGCAAATAACAGACTACCTGGCAGGAAGGATTGATGACCTTTCTGATGGGACTGGGGAATGCTCTTTGAGATCAGTGTGAACGAGCAGAACTCCTGACTGCACAGCACCTCTTTGCAGAGGGGCTTGAACGTGCCAGTTCTGTTGTGAAAACGGTTTATTTAGTAGTTAGGACCTCGACTTTTCTGTCTTTGTACTTCTGAAAGAGGATCTCTTGCAAATGATGAACCCTTAGCCTTCACAAAGTACTGATCCCTCTATAACATTTTCTTAATTGAAGCTTAGAAGGAAAAAAATACAGTGTAGTATTTTAAGAGTGACTGCGTAGCACCTTTCCAAGTTTGCATGCCTTGTCAACGGGATGTCATCCTGTAAGTGTGAATGAATGACTCTATTTCCAGTTCGAGTTTCCATTCCTAGGCAAAAATAGCACCAAATACACTATACTTCCAGAACAGATTTTTTTTAAAACTATATAAATCATACCACAATAAAAAGTAGTCTGTAGTTATTTCTTCATTAAAAACATTCTATATACCCAGTACCAAGTGAAAACTATGAAAAAGAGAAGACACAGCTTCAAATGACTGAATAAAATGACAAGAAATAACTTTTCTTTCTGTTCTAACTGAGCTGAACTGTATTTTGTAAGGATAACAGTTAAATTTAACATTCCTCAAGTTTTCCATTGTCTGTTTTTTTTCCCAACCAGCATGAAGCACGGAAGCTTTAAGCAGCCTGTCATGATGCTGATGGTTTTTTGAAGAAAATATGTGTTCCTCAGCTGTTGCAGTTACTGCAGCATTTGTGCCTTTTCAGATGACACTTCACCAGCTTTTTAAAATTGCTTAAATCCCATGTGCACAGTGATGAGGGCTGAGATTTTTAAGGACCTTGAAGTATCTAAATCATGGCAGAAGCTAATTATCTCCAAGGATTTGATTCTTTGGTCTGATTCATTTAGTCTAGGAGTCTCAATGTCCTAATTATATAACCTATTCCTTACGATAGGATTTGCTTGTTTTTGTTTTGGTTTGTTTTTGGTTTTTTGGGTTTTTTTTGATTTTTTCTGCTAACACAAATAATTGATAAAGAGTTAGCAGAATATTCTAATGGTGTGCATTAGGGTTGGATGTAAGGTAGAAAGCAATAACAAGGATTATAAATAACTGCTTGATCTGTAGAATTCTAAAATAGCCTCTTAAATTTGATTAACTGTCTTAATATATGGTTAATCATCTAAATCCTTTATAAACTATTTGTAAATGCTCCCTTGACATAAAGCACGACTAGTTTGTCTGTATTTTATGAAACATGGCAATTCTATTGAGGAAATGGAGCAGTATTTCTGAAATATAGTCAGTGTAACTGTGAAGGCAAACTTGGTGTTCCAGGTCTTGATTGTGGAAAGTCAAATACTTGCAGTTTCTGAATTTCCTTGTGCAAATTTGTTGAGCAAAGGTAGCGAGGAGTAACTATGCTCTTCCTCAGAGCAAAGCAGGCAAAGGGAGGTAGACAGAAGAAGAGCTGTAAAGGAGTTAAAACACAAAAATACAATGATTTCAGAATGGCTTGGACCTCAGTCCTGTGGTACAAAACCATCAACATCAACAACACAGTGTCCTCTCCACAAAAATACTCACTCGTGCCCCTGTGCTGCATCCAGCTGCTTTCTTGTTTACGTGGGCACTTCTGTTTTCCTGTCAATGTCTTCAGATTGAATTGATCTAGTTCGGAATATCTTTCCTCACCTCTCCACCCTTCTCATTTTTCTCTTTCTTTTTTTATCCTGGATCAATTCCTTGATCTGATTCATCACACGGATCCACAAGCTGTTGAGTCAGCACAACTGAGGTTGGCATGCTGTAACTAGATGACAGAAGTTAACACCAGGAGGAGGAGTACAGGTGGAGGAAGGGACAGACTTGAGCATGGCTCCAAAATTAGTATTGCTGCTGTTTGCTTTGCATCTTGGAAACATGGTCTTCTTGGCTTGAGCACTTAAACTATAAATTCCCCTCTAGCCTTTGACACCCTTGAACTTTACTTTTGCCATCTGCTAAGTGGGAATAACACTAGTTACCACAGGGATGTGAAGACTTGCTAGTGGTTGTTCAACCAATTAGCACATGAAAAATAGGGAGATCTGCTTTTTACACTCCTGCATTTTGTTGAAATAATTGTCCCATGCTAATGAACTACATTTCATTTGTAGTAAAGTAGTTGTTTTCTACTGTGTTCCTCCTATCAGAAATATATTGCTAGACAAAGACAAGTCCCTGTTTTTGTAACCCAAGTGTCTCTATTTTTAGTTTTAAGATGTTGGCTGCATATGTCTCTCTCTTTTTTCTTTTTTTTTTTTTTTAATTATATGTATATATTTATAGCTCTTGCTATTGGGAGAGAATTTCCTGCAAACAGATCCGTTTCTGTGGTGCCCTGCTCAGATATGGAGTCCCTTGTGTTCCACCAAGAAGTTGCTCCAGAATAAATGTCTGGCTGTAGGATAAGCCTGGTGAACTGTAAACTTTATATTGCCTTCAGCACATAGTAGATCTGCATGTGCAGGAGGTATTAGTGACTGGGCATCTGATACTTGGCAATGTCACATCTGAAGACGTGAGTGACAGCAGAGACGCAGCCCCAGTCCCAGTGCCCTACGGAGTCGCTTCCTCTTTGGATAATTACATTCTCAGCTTTCTCTGCAATTTTAACTAGGGGGGCGGGGGGGAAGTACCCTCATTTACAGAGGTGAGTCCTGTAACCATGCACCATTAAACAGCTGCCACAGCTCACCCAGAAGGACTTTTTACATAATATTCATATCTGGTTTGCATTCCGAGCTGCGCAGATCAGCAGTAACGCTACGTGGGTATCTGAAAGCAGGATTTGACCTGTACTTGGGTTCTGGTTCACAGGCAGCAAGGAGCACTTGCTCAAATAGTTTCAGGGACTTCAACAGGAATACTGGTATGCAGAATCAGGCCCCTAAGGATCCTTGGTAATGAAAGGTATCCTGTAACTGTAAGGTATTATTATGATGACTACTCTGGAGAACACAGAGGTATTGAAGTTGGCAAAATGAATTACAGAGTTAAATATATAAGTAAACCAAGAAGCGACTGATGTTTTTTGCATAGTAATAATCTTCATAATGGCTTCATTTACACAGTTATTTCATTTTAAACTTAAGGCACAGTTTTGAAGCACAACTCAGTGGAGATTTTTCCTGTAATCTATAAACTTTAATGAAAGCTAATTGGAGGACAAATTCTAATCTAATTAAAATGTGGCTGCATAAAACAGAAAGGATGAATGAAGTGAAATGCTCTATGGGGCACAGTTTTCAAACAATGACTACCCTGAATACTAAGTCAAATGAAGCTTTTGTAAAATGATGATCATGAACATTGCCAGCAACAGAACAACCTTGAGAAACTGCAAGTGAAAGTTTTCATGTGTTCAGTTTAAAAAGTGGACATTTGACTTACAACTGCATAAGGACTTTTTAAAAGAAAATAGAAAGCAACACAGTCTCATCTAAAAACATAACAAGTAAATTAGCCAAAGGTGTACATTCCATCCAAGTTCTCATGATCAGCAGATGCAAATGTTTGCAGTGCGCCAATGAGTTATGAGCCCTAATGAGATTTCAATGCTGAGCAAACAATAAAAATTTATGCATTGCATAGTTTTAGTGGCCTTTGGCTTCATGGTTAGTGTTACACCCTTTCAACAGCTTCAGTAATATAATATCCAGCTGGCTTTGGAGGTAAGGAAAATTTTAGGGGTGAACTGAAATTGTGAGAAATAATGTGATTGATTGCTTTGTCAGAATAATGCATTTCCACGGTATAATTGTCCATAGTAATCTTAGCCCGGGTATGGATACATAGGTTCTAGTTATGTTCAGACACAAATTTTGAAGGATTCAGGTGAAGAATGGCTTTTCCAGCATTTTAGCCAGACTGTTTCCTGTGCTGGGTAGGCGTCCGGGGGTCTCACAAACAGCCCCTCTAACAAGAACATTCCTTTCATAGTCCAGCAAATGGGAGAATTGAAAAGCTGCACTTTCCCCAACAACTGTCATGTGTCTCAGGAAAAGAAGTGGAGCACAAGCACAAAAAGAAAGGCACAATAGATATTGAAATAAATGTATGTAGTGGAGAGTGGGGGGACGAGCCAGGGAATTCAACTGGTGCAGTGTGAGAGTGAGCTCAAATGAGTTAAATTTAAAAGTCCCATTTGTGGGTTAGGCTGTTATGCATCCAGAACCTCCACCATAATGATTGCCTGCATTACCCTACATAATATTAAAATCTTAGTGTGTGATTAATAGCAGATTCCCTGCATACGTGTCACAACACACATCTGCAGCAAATCTGCCAGTATATTTCTGTGCTAGTTTTACTTTGGGGCCATAAAGTAATTCCTGTTTTGTGAATGAGAATAAACCTATTATGCACTAGGTTAGCTACACCCAGTTTCTTCTCTTCAGGGAGAAAGAGCTGCTTATTTGATACAGCATCTCGAATTTCAGTGCTCAGAAGTGAGTTTAAGCCTTGGCTAGATTTGCTTGAGCAAGCTGTTGGGATTTGCCTTCACCATTTCTTAGTTCTGTGTTTTCCAAAACCTTCTGTGCAAAGAGTATTGAGAAACTTCTGCACAGCAGTAAACTAACGGACTTAATTGCAAGGTGTTTATTGCTAAATTTGTTAATGAGTCAACATGCAAAAAAGATATATTTATCCCTGTTTCCTCTTAAAGTAGTAGTAAAAAATAACTTCAAAAAATCTTTTTCTTAAGCTGTTTGGTGATGCAGTTTTGCTGTTCACAAAAGCCCTTTTTCCCATCCACAAATAGCTACCTTTCACTTTGCCCCAAGGGAACTGAGCATAGCTCAAATGAAGCTTAAAAAAAAAAAAAAAAAAGAGATTTTTCCCAGTTGTAGCTCAAAGCCTCTGCATATTCACACATGCACACAAAATAAAAAGAGAGATGCAGAAGCATTCCTGCAGTCTGCCCTCTGAAAAGTCCTGTCGACCTGTTTTGCTCCCCAAAATGAAAACAGAACCCCATGAAAACAACTTAAAGGACAACAAGAAAACCTTAGGAAAGCAACATCTGTTTTGCATTCTTGGCATCAAGTCTGTCCTTGCAACACAGGGTCTGACACAGATGTACAGGGTTATGACACCACTGAGAACTGCTTGATTTAAAATGGTGTAACAGAGCAGAATCAGGGCACTGAGCTCTTACAACTCTGTGCAGAGCTGTGGCGCTTGATCTCCTTTGCAGATGTGGGACTCAAACCCCACTGAAGTTTTAGTCATCTTTCCATTGATTGATGTGGACTGTGGAGCAAGTCATATTCCTCCTCCAACCATTTAGAATTTATTATTGATTGCACTTTCTCATCGTGTGTGTTTCGCTGTCTGTAAAATCTCATTGCCCCGGTGTGTTCCAGTCAGCTGCATTGCACGTAGCCACACTCAGAGAACCTTTCAAATGATGCTACATCATTAACCTCTGCAGTTTTTAAGTAAAACAAAATAGTAGCAAGGAGGGAGACATTTAAAGGTACTCAGAAAGACAAAAAAGAGTTCTGATTTAATTGAACAGAATCAATAATAATGTAAATTTGGGAAGCCAGAGTTGCCACGAGAGCAGCTGTCTCACCACGACTGCTGGGATGGCACAGAGGGAGCACATCTTTCCCTCTTGGGTTGCCCATCCATAGTTGCAGCAAAGTTAGCTCACCTGAGCCCTGCCACGGCTTCGTGTCCCCGTGGAGCTGTGCCCGGTGGCCGTGCCACCGTGCAGTGTTTTCACCTGCCACTAGATGTCTGTGTGGGCTCTGAAACCTTCTCCAGGGGGTGATGCCCCTGGTAAACACGACAGGCAAAGCTGGAGCACAGGCTGTGGGGAAGCCTTTTAGATTGTGTTTGTAATTGTAACAGCATTACTTTAATTAGGCCCGTGTTTAATTTGTGCTGTCTAAAACTGAATTCCAGCCTTTTTCATTTGAGGCAGGTAAGGAAAAGTTGTTTTTCTTGGTCCACATCTGTTGAAGACAAACTGTTTCCTTTCTGTTCACGTGAAGAACTGAAATGTGTCTTAATGTCGTGAAAGTTTTGGAGGAAGTTGCTGAGATGTAGGTTCATCTTATTTTTATTCTGAAATGATGAAATACCAAAATACAGAATATCTTTTCCATAAGTGAATTGGTAAGACACATACATCAGCACATCTTGGCTCATGGAGGAAGGTAACTAATCAGATGTTAAGTTCAGCATATTAAAGGAAAGCAAACAAACAAACAAACCTCTGGACCTGGGCACAGAAATGTATTTCCCAATTCTGTTTCTCCGCAATCCACTGGCTGGCCAGGGCAGCTGCACCTATGACCAGCTCTTCTGCAGATAACTCCTGAGAAAAATGCAAAAGCAATCAGCATACGTTTGACTTTCATTTATCTCTGTCGCCGGGAATAAGGTACAGATAGTATCAGGAGCAGTGAAAGGTACATTCTGATATTATTTTCAAGTTTTTTTGTCTAGACAGAGAGGAGCAACCACTTGTATCTCTGTGGAACACACAGCCCCACTCCTCACACTCACATCCTAGACTGAAGGCCAGAGGGAAGTAGTAGGCTGTCTATATTAAAAAAAAAAAGTTTAAAACCACCACCCACTCATCAGGTGACTGGAGACTGTGGTTGTAAAATATGCTGCAGGCAGAAGTTCTGAAAAATCCCAGAAAGTGTTGAAAACATCTCTAAACAAGGTATTTTTCTCCTGCACCTTTCTTGCTAAAGGTCCCAATTGCTGCCAAGAAAGCTAGTAAGAATGTTAGCTGCCAAATAAAAAATTTATGACAGTGTTTGGCAAAGGATTGTATCACTGCTTGTTTTATACATTTCCACTAGTCTCTTGAAGGGCTGTTGGACACATACGGCTCACTGATCACTGTGCTTTATCTGTTCTTTAATATATTAAAAAAGCAAGTTCCAATAAAGTATGATTTAAACAATAGATTTTTTTTTCTTTTAATAGCCTCCTATAAGCACTTGCTATGGTGAGAATATAATTTTTAAACAACATTCCATGTATTAAAATAGTTTTAAAAGCCCTTTACTTGACAAAGTTACTTGTACATTGGAAAAATACATTAATTTTTCAATTAAAAATGTATTGCTTTTGAAATTGTGCTTGTTATATGTAGGAGTCTGGGCCAATAAACTGTCTGTTAAAACAAAAAGATGTCCATTCAGTCAAAGTTGTATCTGCCATTTATGTTTCAAAACCGAAGAAAATAATGTGTTCGTATTGCATTGCTTACCAATATCAATTAGCTTTTTGGCTCTATCATTAAATTAATGTTGGAGGAGAAAATTGTTCCAGTGGATTTAGCAGAAAAAATATATTTTTAAATACACAGCTATAAGCACACTGACAATAATTATTAAGCTGGCCGATGCTGAATCAACACCCTTAAAAATATTTTCCTCCACTGAAGAAACAAAATGGTCTGTCTCTGTCTTCTCAGACCCGTTATCAGATTAGGCTTCCAGCTGATAATTAGTGCTGTTTAACACAGACCTCATTGCTCGGCAATCTCTAAACCTGAGCGGTTTACTTTTTCTCATCATAATGTGCTGCTGGAGGTGGGAGCTCTGGAGCATGGAGCTGTACCTCCCTGCACCATTTTGTCAGGAGACAAAGGGCTCTTCTCTCTGGTGGCCAGGAGGCGGTGGGACACGGCTCCACCTTGCTGTCCCCTTCCAAGGGGACAACCAGAGCCATCCCCAAGGTGCGCCGGGGCCCCGCAGCTCTGCGCCGTGCTTGTGCCTTCATGGCACAGCAAATACTCCTGAGCAGCCAGCAGCACTACAGATGCTGAACGCCTTGTGTACGCCTGTGTATTTCATGGTGTTTGATATAAAGTACTCAAGACAGACCAGCATTAAGAGGATTATTTCAGACAGCATTAGGAGTTAATTTACAGAAGATTAGTTCTAAATCAGGCAGATATCATAAGCAAATTAGCATCGGTTGTAAGAGATTCAGAATCAAAATGTGTGGTGGTTTTAGTTTTTCCCTGCATGTGCTTAGTGGAAGAGTAGTATCTTTATTAGTTTCCCACACTAAGGTGTTACATTCAAATAGTGAAGAACAGGTATACGCTGTTTTTCCTACATGTACGCTATTTATTATGATGCTGTTTATTGGCAGTGAAACTGCTTAGCTCCAAATACCCTTCCTCTGCTGAATATTTTATATTTTGTACCATTTCTTCATTGAGTAATGTTTTGTTTGGCCCTAGAAATGATGTCTCCATGGTGTGTTACAATATTTTAAATAGGTAATATGCAGCTTTACTTCAGAGTAACATAGTTAATCCTTTTTTTTTCTATTAAAATGAGTCACATTCTAATGCCAACTCATAAAAATAAAGGAGTGTATAAAATGCTACATACCAGAGTGAAGATTATAGGTACTTAAAAATAGCTTCCTTAGTATTTAAGCTTGTAAATTTTAAATTTGTTTCATTTCCACAGTAGTGGTGGTTAATTTGTATTAAAAAGCAGATTCTTTTCTTCTGTCAATTTTCCAGACATATTTTTCTGGCTGGCATGAGCACCTATCCCATCCCTTCTCAGTAGGGCAGTTTTGGGAACACTTGCCCAATTAGTGGAGAAGATGATGAAATGGATTGGGCCACGATATTAAAGCCTGTGCCCTGAGTTGTCCTTGAGATTCTGAAAGTTTTGAAGTCTACAAATGGGATTCCCATCTTTGGAGAAATTTATTTTCTACTGTCCAAGAGATTAAACTACTTAGTCTTCAGTGTGCTCCTGAACACTTGGGGTTTTAACAGAGGAGGGAAGTCTGGGAGGCGTTTTTATGAATTTTTCCCTGTCTTGATGGACCAAATTCCTCTTGACAAGGTTGGCCTGAGGTCATGAATGTCTCCCTGCCTTCCCTGAGACAGGAATCTCTGTGCCTTCCAGGAGCTCATGAAGACTTACAGCCACCCTAAGCCAGTTGGGCTTGCAGGTCACTCTGGTTGCGAGACCTGCAAGGGGCTCTTGCACTGAGACTTTGTGCCCTGTGGTTTTACTGAATATTTGGAGGCTTGACGTGGTTGTTAAACCGAGGTGTCCGAGGTCATGACAAAGTAGAGGCTTCTCTGCTCCCCTAATAGAAATACTGTAACATGCTGGAAAAAAATACTTTCATAGTGACAAGTATCTCCTGACAACTAATTTGATAGTTCTCTATCAGGTAAACCATTTGTGAATACATTGATTCTTTTTATTTTTCACTGTTCTGTCTTCACTGTTCCCAGGTTTTCTCTGAACCAGTTGGGCAAAAATTGATTTTTATTTGTTCCACTGGCCTTGTGGAAAATTAGCTTATGAACTGGTTTTTATAGGAAGACTCAAAGCGCAGAAAAGGTTGAAAAATAAGCCTATAGCAGTCAAAATTGTTGTCTGAAATGTCTTCAGACTGGAAGGCTGAATTTATTGCTCAAAACAAGTACTAGCATTGTGGAGGTGTGCAGTCCTGCTCATTATCACTGGAAAAGGGGGAACCAAAAAGCACAGTAAAAAATTAAATTTTAATAATGCTAGTGATATTTTCTAAATCCTTCTTGACAGAAAGATTCTCATTATTTTTATCTGTCTCAGAGTAGGCTCTTTTAATGCCATCTCACAAATGGCCTTAGCCATGATTGTTTTCCTTTCTTTTATAGCATTTGAAAAAAAATGAATATATACCAAAAAAAAAATCTATTCTATCATTCAAGAAGTGCCATGAAATGGTAACATTTTGGATAGCGCATCTTCAGGAACAATTGCTGCAGATGCCTTTAGGTTTTTACAAAAGAGGTCAGTATTGTTAAGACAATTGTAGGAAACTTGCCATACAAACAGATGCCTGGTCAAATATGGTGTAATAAGAAGAAATTAATGCAAGAAGAGTGTGTGTGTCCAGTCTCCAGCTTTGTCACACCTAAAACCTGTAGATTAGTCATTAATTAAATTGAGGCAGGGTGAAAGACATTACTTCCTTTCATCTGTTTAAGATACATCTTTTAATGGCTTCTCGTGATTATGGAAGTTGATAAGATGCAGATTTTTGACATTTTTGTTTTCTTTAAATTGCACAGAATGTAAATCTAACTATATTTATCATAAAAGCCAATATGAGATCATGTATGTTCTTGTCATTTTATAGCTTGCATACATTTCTTCTGCTGGAGAAATAATTGCATTAGCTTTGAGTGCTGACTAGGGGGTGGGGCTTTTTTTTTCCTATTAACTGTTTGGGGACCAGTGTTTCATGTACCCGACGTGCTGAAGAATGCCACTGCACCGACAGCTGGGCTATCCACCCTCCCTCAGAGCTCCTGCTAAAGCTCTTGTAATGTTTGCTAAGCCCTACGGTTCTTAGTCATGCTCAGGTGACTAAATGTGTGATTTGTTCTTCTTGATACTTCAGTACCCTGAGAAAGGCTGGTTGGAGATTAAGACAACCTTGACTCCTTCTATTTGCAGTTGCCACTGTGCATGTGATTGTCATTTACACTTGCCAAAGGGATCTGGTGTTGCCTGTGCTTTGCATGAAATGAGTTAGTCCCTCTCCCATTTTGGTCGCTGAGTTTCCGTGGCCCCAGAAGCCCCACTGTGCCTCGTAGTGACGGTCATAACCTAATTGATTCCCTCTGTGGAAGGAGTGGACATGGAGATGGGAGAAAGCTGAAATTGCATCAAAACCATGTAGAGAAAAGTTCCATATCAGGGGCCCTCAGGAGCAGAAGGATACTTTTCATCCTTCAGAAATGCCTTCCCATGTGTTTTAAAAATAAGCAATGAAAAAAATCTGGCTAGTACAAGATTTTCAGCACCCTTCCATTTTGTGTTTTGACCTTTAGTCCCACATCTTTGAGGTCCTCGATGAGGCTTTCCCCGTTACATTTGATTTCCAGTCATTCCTGTAGATCTCTCTCCTTCCTAGGCCAGTCAGTCCATTCTCCCTCCCCACACACACCCTACTGATCATCTGGGTACAATTTTCACTTCCTGAGGCTGCCAGCTCCTTGAGAGAAGGCTCATGCAAGCCATGATAACCCTGATGGTTACCAAATAACACTATACTCCAATGGTGTTCATTTGGAATGTGTTGCAAGATTTCTATTATGAATCAAATCTCTCCATAAGTATTTTAGCTGTCAGATATAATGAAAATAATTCTAAGTTTTAATCTTCATGACAATATTGTCAGAAAATGATCCAGCAAGGTAAAAACATAGTTGAGTCAAGGAAGGCCAATGTGTTTCAGCAGGCATTCAGCCAAGAGAGGAATATCCTTTCTTCTATTCCTCCAGAAAGATTGTCAAAGGAAAAGTATATTTGCTTCTGGTCAAAATTTAATGTGCAAATATAGGATCCATTAAAAGGAGATGATGGATCAAGGTCTTTACTGGCTAATTATTGATTAGCATCTTCTGCTTCACTGGTGAGTTTCATCTCTGCAATATTTCTGATTAATGGGAGATTACACACCCTTTGCAATATGCTAATGCCTTTCTATGTGATTTTGCCTTCAGAGCTAGCAAGCTTTCTTGCCTGGACCTCATGTTCAAGCTTTTAGAGGTATCCATTCCTATACAGAAGACACCTAACCTAGCCAGCTCACCTAGATGACCAGCACTGCTGGGGTGCATATATGGCCAGGAGAAAGAGAGGGCAAGCCAGGTTCAGAGCAGGACTCGAGCTTGTATATACAGAGAGCTGAGAGAGATTAGCTAGATATAATTTAGATGTTTAAAGTGGGATAGAGTGACTACTTCCCTGCACCTGTTATTACATGACTCATTCTTTCATTCAGGGCCCAGGTGGAAACACATTGATGTGGTTTGAGTGTAATATTATAACTAGAGATTGGTATCCATGTTATTAGAAGTAGACAGCCTCAGTCCTTAAGACTGAACTTTAAAGCTAGAGGACATAGCACTGCAGAATTCCTCAGCCCTATCAACAAAATCTTAGGCACCCTGTATGGCCTGGCTCTTTCAATAAACCCTACTAGAAAATCAGCTAGAAAAAGACCATCCTTTCTTATTCTCCAGCCCTCCATTTTTGAATGTTTCATTTCATTATCTGCTCCGTTTTCAGACATTTTTAAAGGATTTTCCTAAGTTCTTACAGAGAGGCACCTGTGGGAAGGAATTCAGAGAACACGAAAGAGGCTTCTGCTGGGAGCAGTCTGCAGGCTGAAGGTGGACCTCAGGAAATGTGGCCTTTCGGTCCCCAGTAAGCCACGGGGAGTCACATCCCCTCTCCACCACCCCCAAAGCCTTTTCATATCCAATTATACAATGTCAATTACAGTGCAATTGTAATTGTAGGTCTTCTGGCTTGGGAATATAAAGACTTGGACTTATTTTCAGAGTTTGTGATGGGGAAGAGGAAAAAAACTTGAGTGTTTTCCAAATTTCTCACTTTTTCCATGGTCAGCTAGAAGAACTCATATGCAAGTCATGGAGATACTTTTTTTCACTGGTATTTCTGTTTGCTAATTTCAGTCATTAATGATGAAAAATGTCTCAAGTCAGATACTTCCAGCCAGCTGTAATTCTGTTAGGCAGGGTTCTTTTACTTTTTATTACAATAAGTTGCCATGTCTTTCTGTTCTGCCATAGTCTGTCCCATTCTTTTCAGTTGCTTTTATTTAAGAAAGCATTCTTAAACCTGAAGATAGGAATGATTGAATAGCTCCCAGATATCCTGAACCTGAGATTTATGATTATGTATCTAAGGCTTTGCTTTACCAATCATAACATTTTATTCCCCTGTGTGGGGTTTAGTGCTTCCATTTGAAAACTCATCATAACAAGGATGTCCTTATATATAGTAATAATTGTGTCTGTCCAGAAGCTCTGTGAGTATAGCTATATTACTTTAAACGCACATTTAATTTTGCCTGGTATGTTTTTGCCTATATGACTAGACCCACATTTAGTGTTTGTTTGAATCTGCTGATTTGCAGAATATTTGTGAATACTGGACTCTAAAAATCACTTGCCGCTGATTTGCATGCACCTATTTTCTTTCATGTTAACAAAAACTGCAGATCAGAAATAAAAGGGTACAAAAAATGCAATAGCCAAGTATTCAAAGTGACCATTTAAGATGTGTGTACAGAGAACAAGCCTTTCTGTTCAGTAAACTGATAGGAATCACTTCTAGTTAAATCATAACTACATATTACAGTGAAACACTGTTGGACAGTGCTCTGCCATCAATCAGTCTGTGTTCTTGAGGGCACTATTTTTCAAGATGCCTCCTTTAAGAATAAAGCCCTGTGTTGTAATGAATGCGTGCTAACTGATCCCCCAAGCCATTTGTTTGGTTTTGTTGTTTTGGTTTTTTTTTTATTTGTATCAGTATCAGAGTTGAGCTTCTGTAGGAAATTTTTTGTAGTATTTTATTTGTAGTCCTCAAGTAAAGGACACGCTCCTTATGCACCCAGAGTGTGCACTGGTTCGTTTATATCCTGCATTTTGTTAACATGTTACCGTGATTGCTAATTTTCATGACAATTGTTATTGTACCATCAGTGCTTAATGGCAAGGCATCATTATTCAGTGCTGGTCAATCAGGCACCAAGACATGTGCAAGACATCGGGCTGAACCCATATAGATGTCGTGCACTCCCCTGCTAATGAATGCAGTTTTATAAAAAGGTTTAAACACGGTTGGCATCCTTAATGTAAGGTTTGCAAAAGCATATTCGGGAACTGCTTTGTGTTTATACGGAGCAGATCTAAACATGCCACAAACAGAGTTAGACCCATTGTGTGTATGTGTGTGTGAAGCTACGGACAGGCGCGAATCCTTTGGGGATTTGAAATGTGGAAAGGCAGCACAATTTCTGCCAGGGCAGGAGCGAGGGGAACAGATTTTCGGGGAACATCAGTGTTTGGTAGTTCATGTGGGACCTGTTCTGCGGAGCGCTGCTGCCCTGTGCAGCAAGGAGGTGATCCCCAAAAGCAGATGGTGTCATGGATTTGGCACTGGCTGGAGGCACCCTCGAGCACAGCAGTGGTGGGAGATTAGGCATTGTGACCAGAAGCCAGGATAAAGGGTCAGGCATCGGGAAAGGTGGAGCAGAAGGAAACTCGAGAGGAGAGGGATGTGCTTTCTGTGTTGTTAGTCCAGAGTTGACATTACCCTTGCTTTAGTTATGGTTTCTGTGTGGATTTGCACCCAAATATTTCGGGCTGCTGTCCATAATAAACTAGATGGAGCTTGGTTTAAAAGCACAGATTTTTCGTCTCTTCTAACTCAAAGTAGAATGAGCCCTTGTGCTCCTAGAGCCTCGAGTTTGAAAGGAACAGTAGACATTGGCTGTTAACGAGCTCCCGCGCAGGGCTCCAGCAGAACTTGGTGCAAATCCAGTGCCTAAGCTGCATCAACTAAATGGTTAATTCATCTCATATCAACAGCACTGTGATTCATAATGTAAACTTGAGGAATCCTTGATGTTTCAGTCACACATTCCTCTTAATTTGGCCATGCATTCTTTTAAAGCTACAGTGTGCTAACTTAATAAAATGCAGCATGCAAATGCACAAGTTTTTGCCTTCAGGCATTTTAGCCATGGATGTTTCAATGGGTGTCTTCTTTCAAGTATATATTCTTTCCTAAATTATTTACCCTGTAAACATGCTTTGCATTTTCAAAGAAAAATCTGGGCTTCCTCATTCACCAGATTTTGTTGAATTTAAGGTGTAATAGAGATAAAAGACTATCATCTGCTTCTTGTGAGCATGTTAGCCTTTGGGATTTTTTTGTAGTGACTGTTAGGCCCCATTTTCTTCTCCTTTGGTATTATCACTCCCTCCCCCATTTAAATTCCTTGATGCTTTGCCTAGAGCAATACCCACTGGCAGTGTCTGGCTGTGACAGTACTATAGGCTTCCCTACAGATGGGTCCTGCCAATGCCAACCATTGTTCTGCAACTGTGAGCTGGCTTGACTGTCTTGGATCACTCAAAACTCCCTTTCCTCTTCGTTTTTTCTTTACTCTGAAGGGTCGTCCTTGCCTGTTGACATTGAGATCTGAAGTGTGCTGACACCCAGAACTGGTGTTCTCTGTCTTAGAAGCAGCTCCCAGACTCGGATTTCAACAGGCACCACTGAGTCCTCCTCGGGACTGTCCTGCTGCTGCCAAGCAGCTCTGTCATTCTCCTCCCAGCCCCATCCTTTGGGCAGTATGCAGTTAGTTTAATTTTACTTGCTCACTTGAAAGGAAAACAGTAAAACTCAATGTTATTCTTTTTTTAAAGATATAAAATTAATCTTTAACTGTGGGCTTGAATATTAAAAGTATATAATGCTTCAGTGTAGGAATCTGTTGATAACATCCATCCTATTTCATGATTAATTTGTTCCTTTTAATATGATATTCTTTTGCTGCACTGTGCCGACTAATTCAGATTCCTAGAAATTGAACTTTGATATGTATTTCCTAGATTCACACCGTAAGTGAACCTTCAATTAGCAGATACAGGTGGTGGCTTGCCTAGTGTTTTCTTGAAAAGGATTTTAGAGACATGGACACTGATTAAATAATCTTGCAGTCAGGTGTGTACTGACAGGGTATTAAAAATAAAGCACTTGGGGGACTTGATGCTTCTTTTTTATTTTTCTTTAGTTTTGCTTCTCAGACGATGCAATGATTTTTTCGGTGGGCCAGAAATAGGAGGAGTTGATTTAAACACTCAGTATGTTATGTATCCCTTTGCCTAACTATGTGTTAGATTAAGCGAGTTTCACTCACAGTTAATCCTTTGTAAATTAGCATTATGGATGCCTTGGGGCCCACATCCCACAAATAAAATGGTTGTCAAGCCAGCTGCACAGTGTATTACTTAAGGCTGAATGTTTTAAGAGTTTTCATGCTTTTAATCTATTTCACTGCTGAGTTTCAATTTTGCTGAGTGTCCTTTCAGGAGTGATGAGGGCGAGTGAGTAAATATATATTCTGGTTTTCATTCATTTGCCTGGGCAAATCGTTTGTTATCAGGTGTTTGGCAGAGAATGTCACACCCCACCACAAAAGAGAAGCTTGTAAGTTCAGGTGTTAAATTGAAGTGCAAACCAAGAAGAACCAAAAGCCCTTAATTGGGTTTATTTTGTTAGCCTGTTACACTTCTTTTTTTTTTTTTTTTTTTGGGCAAAAAGAGTGAGAAACATCCCTCCCTCCTCCTCATCCTTTTGGCAGAGTAAATATTGCCTGTTAAGTTTGAATTAGCTGTCATCGCAAAAGAATTAATGCTGTGGTTGAGCCTTTCTAGTGAGGAAGGGAAAAATAAACGAGACAGATCTTAGTTCAGCTTTAAGTGATAAATGAGGACAAAGCAGCCCATTCATCTCCTGCTAGGAAAGTGGACACAAACACTAAAGCAGTTTTGCGGAAGACGTGTCAGCAAATGTGATCATTTTGTAACCTGTCAGGAGGATAGAGAGCTAGTCCTTTTAGAGTGTCACAGGGGAGGGTGTCTGTCTGATGTGACAGTTTTCATCCATCCATTTACTGCTTTTCCTTTAGGTGGGGGGTAAGCAAGGAGAGAGCTGGAGTTGGTTAAAACTGCATTTTTCTTTACACTTTCCAATATAATTTATATGTATATCCACCCGCATCCAAATGAAAAACATTTACCAAGAAATCTCCCCTCTGCTCTCTCTGGGAGTTTCTTCTCTCTTCCACTGCGTGAAATATGCTCATTTCAACACATTAAACTCCCTGTTTTCAAGTTGTACTTGGTCTGATGCTTCTCAAAACACAGTTTTACCTCTTCTTACCATTGTTTGGTTCTTGAAGACTTTGTTTTGTTTGGCAGAAGCATGAGAAAAGGAAATGTAACTTGGGGTGCTTTTATTGCATTTGGTTGTTACGATTTTTTTGCTATACCTCTCCAATTCTGATGATAAGCTTCATGTACAAGTATGTTTTGCAGAAGTCCCTATTTGTGAAGAGCCTGTGAAAAGATTCTTCCTTCTGTGTGAAAATATAATAGCAAACACTAAATTATTACAATCCAAAATCCTCCTGTAAACTGCCTCAAATTCTACTGTTTCTTGATTTAGTAATTTTAATTGATCTATTAATTTTAGGAAAAATCTGAAGTGATGTGATGACTGATTTTAGAAGCAGGAATTGCTCCAAACAAATGATTGAAAAATATTAGTATTTTCTACTTCTGGCATCTTTTTATTTTCACTAATCTCCATTTTTTTCATACTGCATAGAAATGTAACATTGCCTATTACCATAAGTAAAGGTATGCTACAGAGACAAGAGATGCTTTTACAACATAAGCTTCACAGTTTGACACTTGCTTCTTTATATCATCCTTTTCTTCAAAACTATCTTTTGTACTTTTCCCTTGGTATTTTAGTACAAGTGAGTATCTCATTGACATGTGTTTCCTTGAAATCTTGTTCCTTAATAGTAAAATCCCTTGAAAATTAATAAATTGTTTCTTTTCAGATTAAAACCACTGTGAAGATTTCAGAATGGTTTTAAAAAATATAATGATATTTACTATTACAGACCACCCTGCTTGGATTGCATTGACTGAACACTATTTTTTTCATTTGTTCTTATAAGGTTAATAAATTGGAACATAATTTACTTAATTTATTCTAATACGTATATAAATGTATGCATAATTCAGAAAAGTCTACTTCTTTCTTGAATACAGAAGCTGGATTTAATAGCTACATAAAGATGTGGTTGGAAGCACTAGAAATTGGGAGAAGTAAAAAATAATCAAGATACACAGAATGGTAAAGGGAATACTGAATTTGTGGGCATATGTCTTTTCTCCAGCTTTTTTGTGCACCCCAATTTATAATTTTTATATATATTCTGCTATTTTGATTTATTTTGTTTTATTCACTACAATTTTTTTGTCTCTTCTGCTTTTTTCCAGGATCATCCAAAACCGGATTTTGATTGTTGTTCTGGCAGTCATCATCATCTTCACCACCATGATGGCTATTTATTTTTCTGTCAGGGGACGCTGATATCTTTGTTCTTCACTAAACAGCAACAAACTGCTTGTTCTGAGTAATTAAGACAAAGTGGTCACATGAATCATTCTCTTGCACTGACAGAGTCTCCCTCTCTTTTCCACTCTTCAACTCAGGTGCAAGTGGTGTAATATATTTTGTATTATTGATGGCATAGTTGATGGCGTGTGGGTCTATTTTTTTCTTACATATTTGTCCTTATCTGAGCGTTTTCAGGATCTTAATGTTTGCTGGAGTGAGGGCTTGTTCTGGTATAAAAAGACTTAATGTGTGTCGAATTCACCCACAGACAATTAGCCTGTAAGTTGCCAGAGTTTCATGAGGGAAGAGGGGTCTTTGCACTTTCCTTGTGCTGTGCAGGGTGTATGAATTTCAAGCAGCATCTGACCTTCTGTGATTTAGAATATAAGTAAAGCAGAGACCAAATGATGTAGAAAGTGAACCTGTCTCCTGTGACTAACTCCCGATCATGCATTATCGTAGTAGATGTAACCTGGTTAAGAACAGTGGCTAGTTTTACAAAGAGAGCAACCTTAGGATGGTGCTTAATATATGATGCAAATCCAAAACTCAATTTAACAATTTTTTGTTTAAAGTTAGGCTTTCTTTTTTGTTTATTCAAAGCAATTCCAATTCCATCATGATCATGAAAATGCATCACTTACCTAAAATATAGTTGTGGCTACAGCCCATCTGTTGAATCTCTTTTAAATCTTCCAGTGTTGATATATGTACTGATAAGCATTACACACTAGGCCCTTAATGAGACGTATAGAGATACTTATCTATTTGTTGCTGATTGAAAAGAGATCCTAAGTAATAGTTCAGCAACAAATGCGTGATTATAGTGCATTAAAAAGTCTAGATTTTTAATACTGGCCTGACTATGTTGAGACTGCATGTTGGAATATTTTGCGTGTATTAAATTCTGATGTGATATTCCCCTTTTTAAACAGAAACTGTAAAAATGTTAATTTATATATGCTTTTGGCTGATATAATATATCATAGTTTCATCTACCTGTGTGTAAATGAGCTGTTTCTCTTTTCCTGATGGCTGTGCTCCATTAGACAGGTTGAGGTCATATGGCTTGTATTTAAGCTTGCAACTCCCACAAAGGTCTGACACTGGTGATGTGATAAAGTTCATATTTTTATGATAACTTTTAAATTTGTTATTTGCAATCCCTTACGAATATTGCAAATGGAGAGGAATATTAAGGCCTTGAACTTAAGCCATAAAATGTTTTCAAAAGATGTTCGAAAAAACAAAAATCCGGTGACTTTTAAATTCCCTCATGTTGGGCAGGAGCTGAGCACTGAATTTTCATGCGTGCCTTAGTACTTTTGGGGTTTTGGCATCCCTGTGGACTCTGCCATTTGCTGTGCTGTCCCTGGAGGCTGATTTTTGGCCCTATATGTGTCATTGTTTTCTCTACATGGAAAAAAATAACTTGGTTAAAAGGATGTGGTACTGATGCCACAGCTAAGACATAGTGAGAGGGTGATAAATGTGGAATAAGAGGATCCACAGGAAAAATGCTGCTCATTGAAACAAATGCAAGCATATAGGGTCAGCTCCACTGCTGGAGTGTTACATGCAGCTCACAACAAAGTTTAGAAGTGCTGGGTTTCTCTCCCAGCCGATGTTACTGGCCATAGGACGGTGCTGGAACAAAAGCTCCTGGGTAGTCCAGACCCAGCTTTCAGGAGGTGTTGTTCTGTGCAGCATGGTCATGTTCAGCTCCTCACCTTGATGGCCCTGCACTGCCATGAGGTCATGGGGCACCCCCACCTCGGCTGCCTCCTGGGGCATCCTCTCCTTTCATCCTTGCCAGGCGTGTGGCATTTACCACGTGGCTCTCAGACACAGAAAGATTTGGGTGTTCAGCTTCCAGACTTCGGGCGCGACAGGGGCTCAAACTGAGCGCCTTGGGTTGTGTAAGCAGAGCTCTGGCCCTTAGCTTCGAGTGATGGCACAGAGCTGAGTTCAGACAAATTAGGATGAAGCCTGGCAGCATTAGCAGATATTTATCCTCAGCTCTGCAAATTAGAGGATGCATATTTTGTAAAGCAGAAAGCTGTCAAGAAGGAAATCTTAAGCCCCGTCTGTTGCCTAGACATTCTCTGCATTGCCTCAATAATTTAACTATCATGGGAATTGATTCATGACTACTGATCTTAACAGTGACCTATGACAAGGTTTTGCCCTCTATCTAGCCACCTGCTGGAATCAGCAAAAAGCTGAAAGGAAGCTAGTTTTCCTTATCCCAGTATAAATCTAGGGCATAGTGTCACATCAGATACGTACACTCAGATAGGAATGAGGGAGAGAGAGAGACTGCCACGCAAAGCCTTCATCTTCACTTTTGATGAGCCCGGCATCGCTATGTTTCTCATGCCAAACTGTTAATAACTCTTCAGTGCCTGCTTTGCATCCTCGTGTACTCCCCACATGTAAAATAGAGCTCAGGTGGACATTACTCTCTTCAAAACACATTACATTACTCCTCTCTCACCCCCGTTCATCTGGCCTGGGAAGTGTGTGGGTTTGATTCACCAAATCCACACATTTTGGTGGGGATTGAGGGATTTCAGCTGAGAGCACAGCCCCAACCACCCACAGGGAGGGTGACACCCCTAGGTCCAGGCTTCCCCTGAACTAGTTTGGCCACATTCATAGCACATCTGTGAATGAATCCAAGTGCTTAAAAATGTGAACCTCAAAGAGCAAAGTGTTTCTAATGTTGCCAGCCTTTGTGGAGAAATGACAAATTAAAAAATGCATGCGTGGTGCTGTGTGCGAAATCCATCCCTGCTAAACAGCTGGGCTCGCAGAATAAATAAACTAATTCTGCACTGATACAAAATCAAAAGCAATTTAATTAAAGACTCTTAAGTTTTAAAGGGTTTTAAATGCTATACATTTTGGGGAAATATCAGAAAATGTAGCTTGACTGACGTCAGTTCCCATCTCTGGGATGGGAGGCCATTTGCTATTCTGTTTAAGGCAGGCTGGATTGTCTTATTTTGGAGCCAGCTTGGTGGGGGGTTTTCTTTGCTGCTGCTTCAGAGCTCTGAGCTTCAAAGGCTGAAATTAATGGTGAACAAAATTGTGCGGCTCTGACCATCCCATGCGGGGCAAACCCATCGAGGGTTATCATTAAGTAAAGAAATAAAGAAAAAAAAACCCTGCCAGTTCCAAGAAAACCTCATCAGATAATGACCTCTGTGATTGGGTTTTCATTACCAAACAGCATCCAGAGATTGTCTGCCCCATAGAAGAAAAAAAAAAAAAAAAA
>WBMY01013879.1:330108-388307 GCA_013397315.1 Donacobius atricapilla
AAAAAAAAAAAAAAAAAAGAAAAGAAAAAGAAAGAAAAAGCAACTGTGTCTCTCTCTCTTTCTCTCTCTCGCTCTCTCTCTCCTTTTTTTTTGCACATCTTTTCTTTAAACCTGTCAGATCATTTCAGTATTTCAAATCCGAGGAAAACAGCCTGCCTGCTGCTGTATTTGAAGTTGTAATGGTGTCAAAAAGTCACGACTGACTGACAGCCGTCAGTCCCAGAGGAGCTCATTAAATCATAAAAACTTGACAAGGAAATAATTGAGCATCACTGGCAACTTGGCGCCTGTTTAGACGTTTTTATTTTCTTTCATTATTAGTCCCCACCATTACGTTCATTAACAAATTGCATTAAACAACTGTTAAGGGCTAATGATTTGTTTATCGCTTTTTTTTATTATTATTATTATTATTTAAACATTAGCTGCGTCATGTGGTACCTCAGCAGCCTCATACTATCATCTGACTGAATATTTTTCCACTCAGAGCTCTGGGTACTGCTGGAATATGAAATAGATTATTCATTACCCTCCTCTTTGCCACTGATTTGGTTTCATGTAGCGTCTTCCACAGAGAAAGATGAAAACTTGTCAAAAATAGGTTATATCTTATTCTAAGGGCAACAATAGCAGCAGGTACAGGCACACTTTAATATTTAATTAAGGCTGATGTTAACCCCTTTAAATGACTTTAGCTGTGAGTAATATTCAAGTGCAGAAGAGAAAAATAATGGTACTTAATTTGCAAACTGTACAGCAGGCATTCATCTTTGAGTTACTAGCAAATTTATAGAATAATTTTAAATAATGAAATTTCCAATCATAAATATTTATATCCACTCTTTTTCTTTTTTTTTTTTTTTACGTAGTTGTAAATGAACCACTTTTGCACACATCCTAGATTAAAAAAAAAATATCCATGCCCCTTTCTTTTTTTGTTTTGAACTGCACCACTCACATTTCCTACCACAAAATCTAGTAGGACTTTTGTAGGTGGGGAAAGAGCTACATGTGGATCCCCAGTAAAGTTGTTAGATGTAGCAATGATTTACACAGTTCTGTTTCTAGCAACTTGACAGATTATGATAAACTCAAGGAGGATGTGGGCTCAGGCTTTCTTTTTTTTTTTGTTTGGAGGGGACAGTGTGTGTTTTGGCAATTTTTTTGATTTTTATATGAAACTATAGGAAGATTTTGTTTTGAAACAGATAAAAATAACTGCTACTTTTTATAGGAAAAAAGTATTTATCTTTAAGCATATTTTCTCTGTGTAGTGCAGTTGTTGGTTGTAAATAATCCTCTTACAGAAGGAGAAGCTTCAGGAGAATTTTAAGATGGTAAAAAAAAGAAACAGTCAAAGGCAGGGTACGTGTTAGGCTCCCTTTGCTTTATAATAGTCAGTCTTTGATCTTTTCTTATTCAGTAAATCTGAATGCAGTTTGCATTCGGTGGGTCCCTGTGCGGGGGTGACGGCAGAAATGGCGAGCGAGGTGCAATGACGTTTCACAGGATGCTGCAGAGCAAACCCATCCAAGTCAACAAAGCTCCCTCGCACTTCCTTGGAATAATTTGTCACTTCTGGAATCACGTGAGGAAAGAGGCGTGTAGCAGGTGAATATTTCATCAACTCCTGCCTGGCAGTGGGTTTTTTGTGCATGTTAAGCAGTGGCACACCGGCTCCTCGCCGTGTCCACGCCCTGGCCTGGGTGCACAGACCTGGCCTGTGTGTGTCAGGAAACAGAGGTGCACATTGAGAAACACTTCAGCATCTTCCACTGCTGTCTTGTGTTGGTCACACATAAATAATGAAGGCATCTACAGGAGTGGGGGGAGGGAGAGAGCTTATATGCTGAGAACCGGTGAACTTGTGCACTCTTCATCCCTTGATCCAAACAACTGCCTTTGGCGTGAATAACGGCGCAGCTGATATGAAGCTCTGTATTGATCCGTTGTTCAGGAAGGTCCACTGGTAGTTCCTTGGACTTTTCCTGAAGGTATGGCTGTAACAGGTTGGTACTGTTGGGATCTGTTGCTTCTGTCTCCATCTCACACCAGACAAGTTCAAGAGAGACAGACACAGAGAGGGGGAGCTCCCAGCCCTCACTCTGCGCAGCTCTCTGTCTCCCACCAACATACAGACGTGATTACCTCTCCTGGCTGGAAAACCAGCTTGGGAGACAGTCATGCACAAGTCAAAGTAAAGTGGTGTCTGCAGTTGGAGAGGCATCCCAGGGTGGATTTGGGAATAGTCTGCTTTTCCCCAGGCAACAATAATTTGGTAAAAAACTCTAGATAATCTACAAATGTTGCTTATTCTGTGGGGTAGGCTAAGTTTGAGGAGTTGTGTCACCCACAGCTGGTATCTCACCTGCACCCAGGCACTGTGGTGTTTTGGGGAACAGCTGCAGATTTATGCTGCAGTTATGGCAGTAACGCCTGGGTGTTCCCTTAGTGTTTTGGCTTTATCACAGGAAGAGATACCAGGTGGTGGTGGTAGCATAACCGATGAAGGATGTGGACTCTACAAGGCAATGTCAGGTTTCTCACCAGGCCAGTGCCTGTTCATTGATGGGGTGTTCAGGAGTGTGCGAAGTGAAGGCATTAGCTGGATGTCTGTCCTGCCAGAAAGCAGTGTTGGAAAATGGAAGTTTTACACATTTGCAAGGACTTCAAGTGGTTCTGAGCTATTAAACGCTGTACAGGAAAGGGGCTGTCCCTGCTGTCCTGTGGCTAGAGAGGCCTGGAGAAGGCTGCCAAGCCTGCATTGCCAGCGTTATGGTGCATGCATCCTGCTGGCTGCCATGTTGTGACTGCTCTCCTGGACCAAACCCAAAGAAAACCTTCTACTGCTGCTTCTTTGTTCAGTTGCTTTCTCCGTTCAGACCCATGACCTTGTCTGGTCAGCACTGTCCCCAGTGAACATGATTGCTGCTTCTGTGGATTTAATGAACTTTCCAGCTCTCTTCTGTAGCCAGCTAAGTAACACTGCTTGTTGCCTTGGCTGCATGTCCTGCCTGCATGTATTTGTCTGTACATGCTCCTTTTGTTGATGCTGCTTGCAGGAGTTGCAGCTAGGCATGCCTTCCAAGGAAGCAAAAAAATACCCTGTGAGTTTACCACACCACTAGAAAACTTGCTTTTAAATAAAAAATAATATTTAATCTTTTCTTCTTAGAAGAAACGGGCTTATGTCTTTGCTCTGTCTCATTTGAGGAATTTGTCTTCCTATCCCCTGCCAAGTTGGAGCCTTCAACCAAACTCAGCCAAATGTAATAGGAGAGCAGAGCTCTCAAAAATTTCTTTTAGTTTCAGGAAAATCAGCAGCCAAGAGGAGAGATGTCCCACTGGCGTCCTCACCAAGAGAGGCTGCAGTGTGACATCCACCCAAATTGGACACTACCTGGGAGGAAGAAATTATCAATGCTTCTCTCCCCAGGAAAAGCTCACATCCCATTTAGATACTAGAGAATCCAGCCCTGAGGAAACAAGGCCTCATTAATGTCATTCCTGGAGGAACTACTTAATTAAAGGACAACAGAGTTGAGAGCATTGTTATGTAGGCCTTTGTTCCTTACACCTGGTCATTTCCATTGATGTAAAATGTCATCTTTCTGATCTGGTAGCATTTTGCACCCACTTTAGACAAATATTCCTGGCCAGCCAGGAGGTACAGAGCAGGGAAGAATCAGACCTTATTACTGAGGTAATTATAGCCTCACCTACCCATCAGGCAAAGGGAGTACACCTCTATTAGCCAGGGCTCCCACAAAGAGAACAAAGGCTGGCTGGAGAGTGGGAGCCACCCAGGGAGCATCCCTGTGTCCAGCTACAGCACTCTGGGGCAGCAGACCTGCTGGGGAGGTCATGACCACAGGCTCCTTCCTTGCCTGTCTCCTGCCTGCTTTCCTGGCGTTAAATCCAACCTTTCTCAGCAATACTGGTGAAGGCCATGAGATGGGGAGACTAAAACAGGGAACAGTACCATCACCGAGGAAATCAGCTCTCAGGTAAAATGCTAAAGGAGGTAGGGGGTGGCTTTCAAAGCTTGTCTCAGCAACTAGCCTAATTCTATTTTCAAAAGCCACTGTTGAGTGCTTTTGAAAATTTCATCCTAGATGCTTGGCTCAAAGACCTTAACCAAAGATTTTTTTTCTCTGCTATACGAAAGCTAAATATAAACCAACAGTATTGAACAAAAACCTAACAAAACCCCTGTTGCAGGTCTAGAAAAATCTTTACTCAGAAAATCAAACTATTGGAGACCAGCATCTGAAGTGTCCTTCAGTCTTGGATGCCTCTCTTTTTTTGTAAACAGTTTGTCATATAAAAAAATACATTTCTAACAGCAAACATTTGCTTTCTGTTCTTTTTGACTTTTCCTATTTGCCTTTTGTTCTCCTGCCCTCAGAAAACCAAGACCTGAGTGTCTCCAGATGAACAGCTGAAGTTGCATTAGAAAACGAGGATCAGTCTATTTTTCCCATACAAGTAGGTGCATATAGGTCTGCTGTTTGAACAGCGTCTTAACGACTTTTCCACTGATTGCCTCTGGACCACAGGCAAGTAATAAAGCTGGCCCGTGCCTCAGTTTACCCACCACAATTTCATTAATGCTGACCTACCTCACAAAGTGGTGTAATGTTTAATATATAATGTCCTCTGTAATCCCTGGATTAAAAGTATTATGTAAGTGAAAAGCACCCATTTGATGTGTATGTAAATGCTACAGTATTATAGGTAGGAGGGTCATTTGGGTGTAAGTGTAATACGGGCGCTGGCAAAAGGCGAAAGGGATTCCAATGTATTGACTTATTTTTAAAGAGCTTTTTATTTACTGAAATGCTCTGGACACCCTGAAAGAGAGACATTCCTCACTAAGCAGTTCTGCTGTTTCATCTGTCTTGGAGTGCTTTGATAAATGGATTGAAACTTGTCAGCTTTTCCTGTAGTTTCTGAGACTCCCTCTGGAAACTGTGTTGAAATGTTATTATTGTAACTTCTTAGAGCACTACTTAATGAATTGTAACAGATATCCCTGTGAGTCCGGGGATGCTGTGAGGACTGCACTTCCTCTCCTTTCCTCCACGGGAGCAAACCAGTGCCACGCAAACATGTGGCACAGAGTGCGCATCCCCAGCCACCAAAACCAGCTGGTCTGTCCTGGGACAGCACTTCTCTCCTTCCTAAGGCTTCAGGCCCAGCCATGTGTCCTGGCTGTGTGGTCAGCAGGGCTCCAGGGATATAGGACATAGCCAGATAGCACTTGAGTGAAAGATTAATTTGATCTTTTAAGAACATTAAGGAGGACAATGAATTAGTGTGGGGTTAGATCAGTGTTGGCTATTTCCTCTGTCTCTAGGACGAGATATTTTGGCTTTCTCGCAGTGCCTGAGCTGTCCTGCAGCTTGGACTGTTGACTTGGATGCTGTTGGACAGTCTGAACTCACACTACCCACAGGTGCCACCTGCCCTCAGAGCAGCTCTTCCTTTCTCACATGGTTACCTGATGTTACCACTGGGCACACCAGGTGGAGGAGCAGGGTGTGGTGCCTCCTCTGAAGCACAGGACTGACCCTGTACATCTGCTTGAGGAAATCTGCAGAGAGGGCGGTCAGAGGTGCCTGACAGGGACATGTCTATAGTGTGGAACTAGAGGGTAGAAAGAAGTCAGCCATCTTGTGTGGGCTCGACATTTCTGAGCCTGAATTTTAGCTTGCTAACTATTGCTAGCTCCTTTCCCAAGGGAAAGCTGTCAACAATTTCTTTTTCAAAACATCGCTCTCCATTTCTCAAAACAGGTTCAGTAAACAGTGTTCCCTTTCCCATAACAACTGTCCCCAGGTGTTGTTTCCTATTCCTTAACCAATGGAGAGCAGTGTCAGTCCCATGGACCAATAATAGACCTTTTTAGTGCAGCATGTTATAAAAGAAACTGTTGGAATTGTAAATAAAGCCTTCTTTCTCTTCTGACAACTATATGGAGTCAATCTACTTTGTGTCCTACCATGACAATCTTGGGGTCATCTTGGACCCCATTAATGCCCTAGCATGTTGTGTCCCGCAGTGGAGCAATGGGATGCCATGGTGACCTCTTATTTCCTACCTCCATCCTATTCAAAGGAGTCTTGTTCCTCCTCTGCTCACCCTGGAAGGGTGGTGTGACCCTTGATACACTTGGTTTGGCAGCTTGATTTTGCTGGATGGGCTTGAAGATCCTTGTCCTGATGCAAGGGTCATTTAAGAGTTTCAAATTTTTTGGATTTTTTTTTTTTTTTAAAACCTTCTCACCGGGTTTCAGTTGTCCTTATTTTTTGTAAGAATACAAAACTGAGCTGTTGATACTCAGGTTGTCATGAGGTGCAAGGTGGCCAAATGCACATCCCCCACGGCATCACAACTGTGCCCCTTGCCCTGCATGGTTTGCCCACAGTAGACAGTGCTGCCTGTGTCCATCTTAATTTTCTTCTGAAAAATAAGTGTGAGCCTTCCCCTTGCCTCCGAACATGAACCTGCGTCATCCTGAGTGAGGTCTTCAGGAAGAGAGGAGGGAAATTTTGAAGGAGATCATGGCCCATGTGGTGTAGAATCAGAACTATGAGGTGACTGGTTATAGGTCACCTCTACCCAGTAAAGCCTCAGAGGTGCCTCTATTGCCCTCAGCACTTTGAGGCCATCTTTGATTGTTCTCAGCCTTTTATTTCATTTTTTATTAACATTTTACATATTAAAAATTGTGTAGGCAGCCAGAAGAGAGCAGCATCTACACAATACTTGATGCAATGGAGAGTATTAGGAATCAGTGGCTCAGTTCTGTGGGACCTGAACTGGGGGGCTGTGGGGGTGGTAAAGTGTTCTTTCTTTACACTACATTTTAAAGGCACTTCCAATTTCTTTCTGTGTGTCCTCACTGAAATGCAACCTGTGTCCAATACTGACTTTTGGTCTCAGCTGATAGTTTCAAAAAATTAAATATAACCAGGCTTACCTTGGAGTTTTCGTGGAGCTGTTCACATTTGCTTTTAAAGCTTCTTCTCTCTTCTCAACCTGCCCAAACCTCTTAGTTCCCATACCTACATACAGTGATGCCAAAGTAAGAAATTATTTCCAAAATAACCACTAGTGAATTAGGATTTTTCAGCCGCCCTTGTGTGAAATTCCTCCAGTATTTTTATTCACAAAAGGAATGCTCTGGGAGGCAAACCTGCTTAAGTTGCCTCTGTTTATTCCTCCCAAAGTGAAATTGCCCATGTCCTCTTTTCCCCCATGAGATCCTGGAGGAAAATGTCTGCACACACACACATGGACACATTTTTGGTGCATTCCACATGAGCCAGTGAAATTACACCAGAAATATGAATTTAGCCCACACAGTGTGTGCATGCGGTGCTGTCCATACACAGACACACCCTGGCAAACCCTCCCATTTACATTTCAGGATAAGACATTCAAGACAGCGTGATTCCCTTCATGACTGTGTTCTGTGTTCTACAGTTTTCTCCAAAAAAGGGTATTCTGTGAATTGTACCACTTTGCAAAAATATTTGACGTGGGTTTAGTTGTTTTGAATATTGAGGTTCTTGAAATCTCAGTAATTGTCATGATTGCTGTGTGTAATAGAAATTAGAAGGAAGCCTGTGTTTTGGCTTTGAAGCTACCTACTTCTAAGACTAAATTTTTTTAAGTTTTCTTTTTAATGTGCTTCTTCGTGCCCCAGCTAAACTTTCCCTAGATTACGTGTTAGCTATCATAGCTGTTCTATAGTTAGATTTTAATCAGCCTCCGTACACAGTAATGTTAAACACTGAAAGAGCTACTAATTAATCGCCTTTCTGTATGTAACGGAGAGATAAATATCCATCCCAGAGGAATTGTAATTTCATGGTTTCTAATGATGGTTAGATTACATTATCTGGATCACTTAGGCTGTGGGTGTCATAAAAAATGCTCAAAGTCATTTATATTCAGTTTAATTTTTTTTTTAACTTTGTAAGCCTGAGAAAATAATGCGATGTTAGCAAGTCTGTTTCATATTTTAGTTAAATATACCTTTGTTGCACTGACTGAATGGATTCAGATGACAGTGACAAACTCAGTTCTTTTCTATTTAACATGCACCCTCTGCAATCAAATTAACAATGTACAAATCTTCATCAGGCTGCTGCAGAAGAGTCAGTTGAATTCCTCAGCGTTGTTGAGCTTTGGGGAAAGGTTTTCTTTTTTGATGCCCATTTGCAATGAATGTTTTCTGCTAATTCTTGTGTGTTCTGTAAAGTCTCAGTTGTCTATCTTGAACCAAGGATTAACTGGACTTTTGGGTTGTATCAGGCTGTGGCTCAAATAAAATAATACAAGCCAAGAGCAGTGTGAACCGCTCATTTTCCCCTCTCCACTTCTAACTGATTGGAGTCCATGCACAACTTAGGCTCCTGCACATCTGCATCCACTTCACACTTAAATTTGGTAGCCACAAGAATATTAAAAAAGAAAAAAAAATCCTACTCCATGTGTACGTTGGTAATAGCTAATAGTTGCATATTTTGAAATTCGGCTCATTCATATTTAAAAGGCTGAGTCTTCTTTGAACTGCTGTGTTGGAGGGGGAAGTTAATTGTTTCTGAATGAGGATGATACTCCCTTTCCATATCCATTACGTGTACTGCTCCAGACGATCAATAATGCTCAGTCCCAAACTCCGCCGGTCGCGGTTCTGCGCCGGGCGCACAAAGCTGCCCGGGCTCAGGGCTGCAGCCCCTCCCTGCACCCGCTGCGAGCCAGGCGTGGGAGGGAACCCCAGAGCAGCAAGGTGAGCTGAAGAAATGCGCTATTTCCAAGAGAGAGTTTGTCACCAGTTAGCTAAAATTGCTTCTGAAGTTTTGCTGGCAACTGTTTCACATGTCTGACTTGGTGACGAAGGAACTGTACTATCTTAATAGAGAACTCCAGAACTTCAGAAGGGTTTCTCCTTGTTTGAATGCACAGCACAATGAATTTGTACCCACAGAGCATTCACCACTTACATTTCAAAACCTACAGCACACTAAACGTGAAACTTTTGTTCAAATTTCAAGGATTTTGATAGCCCAAGTGAATAGACACTGCCTATTGATTTTTCCCTTACAATGACTCTTGGATAACCTATTTTCTCATTTATTTTTAACGACAGCTCATGAGATTTTACAGCAATTCTGCCCAACCTCCTAATATCAAAATCCCTCCTTGACCCTGAAAATTGTAATTCTGCTATAGATCACAGCTGCTGAATATTACCTTTTACTAAGCTGGTTAAATAAAATATGTCCAAATCACTAGATCCCACAGGCCATGACTGCAATTCTAATTATACAGGGTCTGTATTTCTGCTCTACAGTACAGAAAAGCACAGCTTTCTCTGAGTCCACACCAAAGTGTGGGAATCCAGAATATTGGTTCTAGTTTTGAATTTGAAAAAAAAAAGAAAAGTTACACTGCTCTTCAATGATTTTCCTGTAAAACTTTTACAAGGGAACCAAACCCTTTTGATGTCTTGCATACAATAAAATGCTGTGTAAGTCTGGAGGACAGAAGCATGTGGTGAGAATTTTCTTGTATCTGGGGGATGGGTGTATTTGATGTGTACCCATTTCAAAATCAAAAAAAAAAAAAAAAAAGTCTCACACTACTCTTAGGCTGCATATTCTGCACAATGGCACAGGAAACCAGTGTAAGGAAACTAATTCTGGCCATTAAACATATCCTTTCCCCTCCCACTGCTTATTCAAAGAGTGATCACATGCTCCCTGCTGCAAGTTACACCTTTATAGAATTTAGATATGGAAGAAAACTATTAGATTAGCCGTTCCACCTACTGATGTGGGATTGTTCCCTGGAGAACCTTATTCATTAGTGCATCGCTGCCTAACCTTGTGGGCACACTGTGCCAAGAACATCTTGGTTTTGTTCTGCTTTTTCCTCTTGTCCTTTCCTCCTGGTGCTAAGAGCTGAGAGGGTGGTTTGTTGAGGAGCGTGGAGAAGGTGGGATTCTTGTTTCATGGTCAGGATGGCGGTCTGGATGCTTGAGTGTGTACATACTTCTGTGGATGATAAATTTGTATAGTTTTTTAATTAGTATTTAAGTGCAGAGGACCAGATGGGTGGTGATCTTATTCAACATAATTCTCTGTAAGATCTGGAGCCCAGTGGTCTACAGCAAATTACCTTCATGGCTTGCCCTGATTCTGCCGTGTCCTCAGATGTAGCTTCCATTTTACTTTCTGCTTTCACTCTTCTGTGAGCAGATAGAGCCAAACTTTTAATTGCTTCTCTGCCAGGGAAGGCAGCTTGGCATTTACTGCTTTTCCAGGAGAGAAAGTTTTTATTTCAGTTGTTCTTTGGTCTGATCCCATAAAACTCTGAGCTTTCAGGGCAGCTGTGGGTGCTTGGCATGTCTCACAGTAGTGCCTGGTATCAGGGCACTGTCAGCTGGGTTTCCTACTGCAAACTTATCCTCTCAGAGCTTCACTTGTACCTTTTGTCCTGGTAACTTGTCTTAGCAATTCCCCTATCCAGAAAGTGAGGATCTCAGCCCCAGCCCCTCCTCTGGGGTCAGCCAGTCAAGTTTTAATAGCCCAATTCAAACCCGCTATTGAAGCGCCTTCAGTCCGTCACTTGAGGCGAGTTTATTTGTTCCTGCTGTGTGGCAGCTGCCACCTCTCCCACTTTCTGGGTCCCTGTGGGTATTAACTCTACACCACACTGCAGCTGTGCCTTTCCTCCTTGGGCCATCCACACCTGCACTACTCCCTCCAGGCCCAGGCCTCTGCAAGGCTGCCAGAGGTGAAACCCCGGTCCAAACGTGTCTGCACACAATCAGACATCTGCTGACCCCAACAAGGACCTTCAGGAGACCAGCAGAGCCCAGGCCAGGGACGGGGAGCCATCACCGAACTGGATAGACTGCATCCTTTGAGGATGCACTCCTGCTTTGTCCTTAGACCTTCCCTTCGGTTGATGGAGACTGGGAAAAGTGTGGGAAAGGGAGGGGAGCAAAGGTGGCCACTGCCATTCTGCAGTTTCAAAGTTCTGGTTTCCACCCTCAGACTATAATAAATGGCTGCTGAGTTACTTGACATGGAGCTAAAGTCTGTAGGGTGAATTTTCCGAGCAGCGCACAGGAAATTATATGCACAATTACTGTTGTTAACAGAGCCTGGGCATGTAACTCCCTGCACAGCAGGCTGGAAATCTTCTCCATGCATGTTTAATGGGGTTTGGGTTGCTACATTCCTGGGGCTGTGTCCCTTTTCTAATGCCTACTGTCCTCAATGAAACAAAGGAAGCACTGAATGTAAAAGAGGTTTTATTCTGCTGTTAAAAATAATATTCTCTTGATCGGCAGTTTTCTTCTAATGCCAAAGCACTTCTTGCCTCACTCAGTGATCCCTTAACCTTTCTGCTCTGTGAGAAAAAAAAAAAGTATTTTATTTATGTCTTTTTCTTCTTCTAAATATGTTCCACATAATGTACTCCTCGATGTTCATACAAATAAGTATATACATGTTCATGCAGGCAGCACAGTTATTCTAGTGATGGATGTTACTGAAATAAGTGTAGGTCAAAAAACAGAAATATCTGTCTAAATCTTTATTTGTAAATCCTCCAGAATAAATAAAATATTTGCACATCTTCATAGAAAAATGAATTTTATGTGCCATTTCACTAATCAGGCATGTGTTTCAAGTTCTTCCTTGCTCAGGAGGTTATTAATGTGATATTTAAACTTCAGTACATTGTAAACGAGGAAGAGTTTGTGAATTTGGGATGGTCTTTTGCTTCCCTGCTGTTTATTTAGCTTTATGTACCATTTTTTGTTTTTTCTTTCCCATGAAGAGGGTTGTCATCTTCTGTACCTAGATCAATCCAAATGGACTTTAATTAACTTCAATAAAAATTAAATTACTCCTCTAAACTAACAGTTTGCAGCTATAAGGAGCTTATATTTGCAGCTGTGTCATCTCATTGATGGAAATACTCTTCTACAACCCTGGGCTCGACTCTCCAGCTTTCTGCAGGGTCTGAGGGCAGAAAGGTGCTGTAAAGGGAGACTAGAAACACAAAAGTAAAAACACACTATTAATATATATATATATATGTAAAGAAATACATCAAATACATAGTCAAGTCTCTGAAAGGTTTCAATCATTCTAAAATTGCACATGATTGCTTTTAGACTCCCCAAAATGCTTTCATCTAAGAGCAGAAAAAAGTGTAGTCTTAAAAGCATTGTTGGGGCATGTCTAATAGATTTGTCTAACTCTCTCTGTCTTGATATACGCAACACAGTTGATTGTATTCTCCTTAGCACAGATCTTGAAACTGTAAATACATTTTTGAAGTAAATAGTCATGATAATTGCTTAATGAAGTATCACACACCAGCAGTTTTGAATACAAAAAAAAAGTTCAAAACTACTGTGTGGTGTCTCTTTTTCCTGGAAATGGGCTCTTACTTTTAAACTTCTGTTATATTTGGAGAGAAGCAATCCCACCGAAAATGATACCACTACTAATAAGGAACATATTATCTTTCATGTGGGTATTTTTTTCATGTTTAAGGTTTCTTTGTTATTATCTCAGTAGCAAGACTCTCCACAGTCTTAGGCAGAAAATCAAAATATGCCTTAAAGCAATAATCTTTTAATAAGTATCAAATGTCTTTCAATGAGATAAAAGAATTTTCTAGCATACTTATACACACATACCCACACACACACACACACACACATACACTTACTTCACTATTCATCTTATTTTACACCTTTTCAACAATATTTTTGGAAATTATTTTTTAACCAAGACTAAACCCTTCCAACAAACTTTACATAATTAAATTTCTAAATGCTACTAAATATTCTGTTAAAATTGTTTTCTCCAGTTGTTGGGCCTCCTTGTCCTGGGGGTTTTGGGAGATGGGCCATCTCCTGTGGCCTCAGTTATTTCCACTGGCCCAAACAGGGATGTTACTCCAAACTTCTTTAAGACACCAACCTGAGGAATTAGGTCTTTTTGCACTGATTTTTCAGGAGTCCGGGATTCACACAGCTGAAATCAGGGGAGATGCTGGAGCTGCATAACTCTGCTAATGGACACAGAGGGGCAATGGGCCTCATCACCCAGGCCCAGGCTTGTCCCTCACAGCTTCAGTCCTTATCCTGGGAAAGGCACCTGAAGGTTAGTGAGCTGAGGTGTCTTCTCAAGGCAGCAAGGATACATGGGCAAGAGTCCCAAAATTAGACCGGGGACATGCCCTGCCAGTGTCCTGCCAAGGAGGACAGGGATGAGCAGCAGCAGGGTTAATCTGCGGGGGGAAGTGGAGGAGGTCTGGATGCCACGGATGAGAAGCACAAGTTCCTTTGCTACTCAGGGGAAAGAATATTGCATACTCTTACCTCCCATCCAGCCTTGGTGTTTGACTTATCTTTTGAGAGGAGAGCAGTATTTATATTTTTATATTTATAGTTGTGTTTGTATTTATCTGTGTCCAAGGTTGAATTGCAAAGCAGACTCCTTGGTCCCACTGCTTCCCTGTGGCTGTGACGTGTGGAGGGCAGTGCTCACTGGGTGCTGCTGGAGGGCTCGTGCTTTGTGCTCAGTCTCTCCTCCTCCAGGTGAAAACCTAGAGAATTTTCACCCAACAGGAAGCAGGAGTGAAGGAGAGGAGCTGCTGCTCTGCAGAGTGCAGATGTTGGGTATTCTCCAGTAACTTAAAAGGGGCCTTTACTGAACTAGGAAAAAGTTGGGGGTTTTGTAAAATGGCTGCTCCTGCACCTCAGCTTCAGTAACAGCAAGCTGCAAGTTCTCTACCTGCCACAGGTTAAGTTGTCAAAGTTGTTCTCTTCCCTAATGCTTCTTATGACAAATACTCCTAATTGCTTCTTCCTTTCATACTTTTCCGTGCCTCCTGGCTAAGACATGCGTCTGTAGCCTTTACAGTTTGTCTTTGAAAGCTTGGCCTCAGTTGTGTCTATCTGTGTTTTCTGTTTCTTTCTAGCTCGAGCATCCCCTCCCCGTCTCCCCATCCCTCCGAGCCTGCAGAGCAACGTGCGGGCACCTGCCAGCTGCTGTGGAGACTGAGCTCTCCCCACCTTTCCCCACAGCTGAGCGGAATGTTGTCCTGTGCTGTCTACACCTCGTGCATAAAGATGCACAGCTTCCCGCTCTCTGAATAACCCAAAGCACGCCTGCCACACTGATGCGCCATCACCAGCTACTGAGGGGAAAAGGCAGTAAAAAGAAAAAAAAGAAAATTAAACCAAACGTGGTTTGTCTCTTTTATGGAGGTGGGTCCAAATTTTGGACCTCCTGAGCCAGACCTCCCTAATGTGTATGGTGGTGCTAATTTGAGTTGTGAACTCATGATTACTTATTTAAGAAATCTACATACCAGTGTTACAAGAAGGAGACTTTGAAAGCCTTTTAAGTATCTTTCTCATTAATTTATTTAATCCTCTGATCTTTCCTTCTTTTAAGTTGTTTATTTTTAAAAGAAAGACAAAAGTGAGCTGGAAAGCTTTGTTACTAATAGAGAAGTTTTTAAATCTGTATGGGATACAAAGTAATTAAGAGAATATAAATATAGGTGCAAAGAGTACACAAACACATGGATTTGGTGTGCTGGGAGAGCTTTCTCCACCAGCTTTAAAGGGGAGAGTAGTAAGGGTAGCAGAGTACAAGTAGCAGATCTCAGCCTCAGCCAAAGTAAAACTTTGCTTTCTAATGTATATTGTCTTTCTTCTTTTAAATGCTACAAGACATGAAAATAAATGGGGTTTTGTAGCATAGAAGGTGAAATCTAATTCCAATTCTGATGAGAAGTTCAAAATTTTCACAGTATTTTTCATTCTGAGCAATTTTATGACCATTTTCAAAAGAACCCTGACATCTCAAATTCCTGCACTTCAGGGTGCTCTGCTTGAGACGTGTAAGGAGATTTCTTTTTTAGAAGGTAAGTTGTTCAGCCATCTCTGCAAAGCAGGTCCCTCCACTGTGCTCAACACCCAAAAATAAACCACCAGAGGCACCCAAATCCATTCTTTTCTTGTAAAGATTTTACTCAGCTAACTGGGACAGGGCAGGCCTGAATTTTGGATGAAAGAAAACTTAGATGAGCAGGGAAGCTGTTCCCCAAGGATTATATCCTCAGTGAAACTATGAGCCAGCAACCCCCGTAGCTTTCAGCATCTCTCATGATCAGACTGGATGTCTTTTGCCCGAGGCTGAAAATCTCTTCCTCTCTAAAACCAAAGAGATGTTGGCTGTGAGTTATGATTAGTAATAGAGTCCATTTGTGGTGAGGCGGGGGGGAAGGGGAGATGATGGACCCAGAATCATAAGACTTTATGTGCTCGGCTTATTTCCAAACAACCACAGGTGACTGCCCTGCTCTGGGTACTTCACTGATTGAGGACAAAAACAAGGAGAGAGCACCGGCAGAACAAACAAACAAATTGTATGTAAGTAGTTTGCACTCTTTATGAGTGACATAATTGAAATACAGCATGTTGAAGGATAAACTCAGGGAGTTACACTGACTAAAAGGCCTCCTGGAAGAAAGATCAGAATTGCTGGGTTGTCAGGAAAACAACCCTGAGCAAGCACACTGGCAAAACAAAGTGGGAAGATATCCAAGTGCCTGCTCAGAGCATGGGCACCCAACTCCTCTCACCCACTGAGGAAGTAGATGGGAGCAAGGTGGTGCTGACAAGGGTGTCAAATACTCCTCCAAGATCAACTCTCACCAGCATGTCTGGGTGAGCTGCTGAATGAAAATGCTCCAAACTTGGAGGCCCTGAGAGGGGGTAGGTTGTGTTTGGCCAGGCCCTAATTGCATCGTTGCATTACTATGCAATTAATTGCTGCCGTGGTCTGCTTGAGAGGAGGGAGTGTGCCAGCTCCATTCCTGGGCAGCCCCGGAGGCTACAGGAGCTCAGGGCTCTCGCTCCAGGGGCTGACCTACTCGGATGGCTCTGCGGCTCTGCTGCCAGCCCTGCTGGCAACACTGATCTTCCCAGGGTGATGTGCTTTCCTCCTGCGGTGTGGTTCTCTTAGCAGGCATTAAAAGTTTCAGAAATTGCATAGAAAATGTAGGGCAGGGAGAACACATGGATTTTCACTGATATCGTGTTTCTTAGCAAAGAGATGACTGCAGAAAAAATGTGCGCGCAGTTTTCCCTAGTATTTTGTATAACTGTTTTCAGGGCATACCTCAAAAGGAGGCAGTGTTTTGCAGAAAATACAAATAGTTCCCCTACAGAAGGGAGAAGAAGAATAATTTTGCTCTTGTTTTACAGATCGCCATAGTTTTGATGTCAAGAATAGAAAAGAAAAATAGCACAAATTCCTGGATGCAAGGAAAATCAGTGTCTAACCCCCAAATTGGGATGTGCCCCTCATTTCTAACATGTCTCTCACTAAATTCTTGCCTGTAGAAGAGAGATGAGAAAGAAGGATGACGATGAATTCATAACTCCCAATGTCTGATTGCAGTGTTGGCTCCAGTGACCAAGTGCTGTCATGGAGGTCTGGGGCACAAAGAGTGGGTGCAGAAAAAGGAAGCAGAAGAGAAGCTCCCCATGAACCCCAACACTGAACAGTCTGTCCTTTGCTTGCCTTGTTTAACTTTGGCAGCAGCACCAGGGATTTTTTCCTGAGTCTTCCTGAGGTTTCAGGTGTAGGCTGGCTCCTGGATTCCTGCAGGAGATTCCTTTTATTCCTGGCCATCGTCCCCGTCTCCTGGGGAGCCGCTGCAGCACACAGCTTTTTCCAACGCCTGTGAGTGGCAGACAGCCCTCGGCCAGCCCAGAAGAGCAGGCAGTCTCTGCCAGAGCACATCTGGGTAAAAATTAAGAGGGTAAGCCTGGTTTGTACATCTCTGCTTCATCTGGCGACCCCACCAAGGGCAAAAGGAGCTCAAGGTTCCTGTGCCTGGGAGCTCCTCTGTCCTGGGCACCTGGCAGCTGGTGCCACTTTGTGTTGCAAGCAAGTGACCTATGAATCACAGAATCATGGAATCATTTAGGTTGGAAAAGACCTTTAGGATATGGCCTGATTCCAGTAGTTCATTTCTTCTCCTGTTTAGCAGAACCCACTTCGGGTTTATGGACAGTAAGGAGGTACAGGAGGAGGACAAGCAGATGGGTGGGGGACATGTCGGGTTCTGCCTTTGTGGGCCTCAATATTTATTTTATTTTAAACGTAAACATTTGCATAAACATAACACTATGCTGAAAAAAAAAAAAAAACCTGTGTAGTGTCACCTTGATGTATAAGACTAGACACACAAAAATACAAGGTTCCCTGGTTACACTGGGTGGGACCAGCTGGCACTCAATCCCTCATATGAACCTAAAAATACTCATGGGTCAGAGCTGTGAAAGAAAAGAACCTTTTTCCCAGTCAAGCCTTTTTGTCAAGAAGTAGAGAAAAGGTTTTATTTATTCTAGTGGTTGAATTACTGCACAGAGAAAGTCCCCACGGTGAAGCATTTTCATTATTGTTCCAGGCTGACGCACCAAGAGGATCTAATTCAGTCCTTTGGGAAGATGCTGGTGGCAGTGGGCTTTTAGTAGGGATTTATGCTACCTGGAATAATTAAACTAAGTCCTGCAAGTTGAGCATCTTAGCCAGGTATCACCCACAATCTACCTGACAGCTGAAGTTCTTGCTACAGCTTGGCAAAGTTATCTCAAGTTTGAAATTTTAAGGAAAAGTGTGTCTTATCTATTTTAACCATTTTCTTTGGGAACCCTTTGATTAGCTGTTTTTCCTGATGTGTTTTCACTCAGCCACATAAATGAGCCAGGCACACATTTAAGTTTGGTCCATTTATGCATCTTGTAATATCTAAGTACCCCATGCAGACGATGAACAGCCTGGGCTGGCCTGCTGTTCTGCCTCATCACCCCTTTTGGAGCACAACCTGTGCAAGGGATATGAGATGAGGGAGTCAGTTTTGCCAGGGAAATGATTATCTTAGGGTTTGCTTTATGGAAAAGAAAGGAGGAGAATTTGAGAAGGGACTGGATGTTCTTCCCACCCTTCCCCACCCCACTCACTGCTGGTGGGCTTCGTGCCTCCTTCCACACCGTGTGTGACTCATCCCCAGCAAACTCAAGAAGCTGGAGTCCTTTGACTAATGTGATCCTTTCTCTTTTGTACCTTCTCCGGAAGACACACACACATCCCAGCCAGTGGCTGTGTCTCCAGAAGGGCTGAGCTGGGCACGTCTCCAGAGGCAAAGCCAAGTTACACTTGGGACAGAAGGCAATAAAGCCTGAATAGTGTTTACCTTATGTTTCTCATTCACAGCCTGCCTTAAATCATTTGTACAGGGCTGGGGGGTGAAGGGGGACGATATTGGGATTGTGTGCAGTCCGAATGCCAAGAAGTTTTGCCTTCCCTGGAGATGAGCTCTGCGGAGCCTCGCAGGGTGGGATCTCTTATTTGGTAATGTGAACACAAGGAGCAGAAGCACAAGCAACGAGCACAGCAATAGCATTAGATCAGAGGATTTGGACTTTGCTCTACTCCCACACCCAAGTCAGTCACAAAATACGTGAGCACACATTTGCAGATGTGCATGTGCATGTGCTCACAAAGGCTGTTTTGGTTGGAAAAAAAGGGAGGAATTACTGTTTCTATCAAATAATACACTTTTCAGGAAATCTAAAGTTTGCTGTAAGTACCAGGGCCACCAGATCAAACTTTCTGTGGGAGCTTGTGTGAGGTCTCTGCTTTGGACTCTCTTTTATTGCAGTGGTGAAATGAAAGTAGATGCCCCACTCACAAGCAAGGCAATGAAGTTGCATAAGGAGTTGCTCCAAAATAACCCACAGGCTAAGATCCAAACTATCACTTTGCTCAACTAGATTTGCCCACTTTGCCTCGACTCTCTTTTTTACATGCGTCCATGACAGTATCATGCAGAATAAACAGGTGCTTACACTTTTGAACCAATTTGTTTAAAGGTTAATGCATAAACCCCAGAAACAAATGGCAAATTTAGCATAAAAAGCAGAATGGAATCTCCTTCAGTAACTTGCCAGTTTGACCATTTAGGAGTCTGGATGGGTATTGATTTGAGGCGAATATTCTAAAGTTTGCATTACCCTTTGAAAAGTGCTAATGTAGTTCTTGTCACTTTAAATTAACTTTAGATGAGAGGGACTGACAGAAACATGAAGATGTGTGAACTATATTTGACTGATATTCTGTCAAATATTGCATGGGGTTATGATCCACAACTTTTCCCATCTGCTGCTCAAACCTGAATCCTTGAATGCACAATGGATTAATTACCATATTTTGTACTGATTTCACTTAGTAGTATAAAAGACTGTGAATGTTAAATGTACCCTTACCTGCCTTCTTTTTCTAAGGGTAAAGTATAGAGGAGAGAAGGCAGGGTGTTCTTTAGCAATTTTTTTACACCCACGTGGAATGATTCCTAACTACACCTCTTCTCAAATAATTAGATTCCCAGAAGTTACCCAGAGTAACACAGCACTCAGAATTTCATTCACTCCTTTCCTTGCGAGACTTTCTTCCCCCTCAGTAATAAAGGCAGCGAGTGCTGATGTAGCACATTCCATCTGCTGTGCTTTACAAGCAGCAGTATAATCACACCCGGCTCTGCCATTTGCTATCCTGGCAGAAGGATACGGCGTGGAGCACCGGAGGTCAGCGCTTTCTACCGATGTTCTGTTTCCTAGAAGGCCTGACATTGATTCCCCAGTACCACCTGCGCATCCCAACAACTCAGGCTGACACTCAGCAGCCAGCCTGCCCCTTTCTGCAGCTGGACACCCAGAAAGCTGGATGTCTTAAAGGCCCCTTTGAAAATAGGGGCTGTATTAACTTGCCCAAAATCCTCCAGCAGTTCAGCAAAAAAACTCAGGCTTTGGTACAAACTCTTTTTCTTCTAACCTCCTCCTTTCGTCCCAGTACTATCTGGATGAGTTGAGTTACTTTGACTTTCAGCTGAAGGAATAATGTCCACTTTTGTTGATGTACCAAATAAGTAAACTCTGGTAATAGCTAATTCCCTCATTTTACAGAGTCCTTAACACATGTGTCTCTTGAATATTTTTTTCTTTAAGAGGACACAGTGCATTGCTGTTATATCCTGGGTTATGTTCTGGCACTGCACTGATTAACAGATAGAAAACATTTCTATGGGTGTTGGGTTGACTCTAAATTCCTGTGTCAGTGAGAGAATGTGGTTATCCAGAAATAAGCAAACTCAATGATGGTGTGAAAGGCAGATTGAACATATGAGGTCAGAGAGACTTATAAAATGGAGAAACAAACCCGGGTTTTATTACAGTGAAGTCCCTTCTGGAAGAACTTAATAATATTACACTTGGGAGTAATTGTGAACCCAGTTCTGTCTTTTATATGTTTTGTCAGGTTTTGGAGATTTAAGAATAATATTGCCCTTCTCCAATACTAGAATATTGCATAGATTCCTCAGACATATCCATAGCCAATCCTCTGTACCTTTTTATTTTCCAATACGTTTTTTAATATCATTATTCTTTCTTCACTCCTTTTCTTATGAAATCTCCAAGCCTTGATTTGGGTACTCTTTGCTCCAAGTTTCTTTCTGTGATTACCAAAGGTAGGGCTCAGCAAAGGAAGGTCCTACGTAGGAAATACTTCAGGTTTGTTTGGGAGCAGTTCTGCTGTGAAGGTGCATGCTTGTCCTTCATATCCAGTTAGCTTTAATCCCGAGGAGTGAAGAGGATATTATGTGAACCCAAGGGGGAAAAAGGGGACTTGAGATGGTCTTGGAATATATTAACAAGTTCTTACTCTTTGGCTGGAAGTTAATCCTCAGACTAAATGCATTCCTACCCTCTTGCAATAGCAGGAAGGTAAATGCCTAGCAATACTGTCAAGCCCAGGCCTTGTATCTACAGGACAGCTAAAGGACTCAATAACCTATCAAACTGTGCTAAGAAGCACTTGGTTGATGATTCCACCCAACACCAACAAATGCTCAGGTGGGATTTTGGAAAATACTCATGATTAAATTCACCTTGCTTCTGTTAAGTCAATCCCACTGAAAATTGATGCCTTAAACTCTACTGGAGGGTCAAAGGAGAAACCTTCTGGTTTAGTGCCACTTTTCAACTTCTCTTCATCTAGCAAGAATCTGGCCCAGTTTAATAATCTTTGTTCTGAGTGGTGTAAGGTCATTAGCAAAAGCTTAATGGGGACAAGGATTGCAGTATTGGACCTCTATTTGGAGAATCTATTCCAAAAGGAAAAGGTATGATGTTTCCTGCAAGTGACATAAAGATTAATGAGGGATAGACAAATGCCCTTGCTCCAAAGTCAGCAAAAAATAGAAGGTTCTGTTTAAACTTTTCAAAATGAATTACACTCAGGTGCTGACTATCAAGAAACAAAATGAAATCTGAGTTGAAGAGTCTGGAATAATTCTCTGGGTCTTTCCCCAAGCCTGTCACCCTTTCTATGGCTATGAATATTAAGGCGCAACAGAGTCTGCAAATCTACACATCCTGAGCTTATGAGGCAAGCTGGGGACTCAAAAAACCCACTTGGGAACTGCAAACATTGTTGGATATTTAGAAAATACTGATATTTCAATCTGACTGATGGATGTAAAAGAGGAAAACTTTTTGGATTTTTACACTTTTTTCAGAGTCCTGATTTAACTCTAGGAGCTGATAGAAAAAAGGATGAAAATACCTTTATGCATATGATGAAGGGTAATTAATGGAAGTTACAAAGATTTTTATTTTAGCAAGGCAGTTAGGGTTCCACTTGAATTGTTTAGACAAGATAATATTCACATGTTTACCTTGCAAAAATACAGATTTTGTTTGTGTGGGTGCTACAAAATGTTGTGGATAGGGGTCAGAACAGTTTCAGAAATGTATAGTGGGACAAGTCAGAGGCAGGTGAGAATGAAAACCTAGTAATGATCCATTACTGCTGTGTATTCTTGAAGCAAACCACCAGAGCACAGCATACCAGCTCTTTGCTATGTTCCAGAATATGTCCTACAGGTCTTTTTTTTTTTTTACTTTATTTTTAACTAATTTTATAGTGTCTATAAATGTACTAAACCCTGGTGTTATTCACAATATACACTGCTAACAAGTTTGAAGTGATTAGATCTCTTCTTTAAGGTGGAGTTAACATGTATCTGCCAAGAGATATGGTCAAGTACTGTACTGTTTGCAAAATGCGTTTTTAGCTGTCCTTACATTGCAAAATATTTTGTTAGTGTCATATTTTCAAATGAACAATTGCTTTCCTTAAAAAAAAAAGACAAAAAGCCAATCTTGTTGTATACTATTTTCAAAATACAAGTTATCATGGGAAACAAAAAAATTACCCTCACTTTAGTAAACTCATAGGCAGAAACCAATGACCCAGCCAGCTCAAGACCACGCAAGCAAGTTTATGCACAGAGAGCAAAACCAATAAATGCTCCCACAAATTACTTTGGAGAGAATTCAGAACATTTCTTTCCTTCCCTTCCCCTCTTTCCTCACCACAGCAGTGTGCATCCTGACAAAAGAGAAACCACAGAATGTGCAGAATGTCAACAAGATTCTGGAATCTGATTTCCACTAGTTTTACTGGGCTTGGAGTCAGGTACTTGCTGCCCAGAAGAGCAGACAATAGGCACATTCCTTCTCCTGAAGAAGTACAAAATGAGGCATTTCCTCCACATGTTCCCCTGGCCCATTGCAGGACCTTCAGAACATGTGGAGCTCATGACTTGCTGCTCACCTACAGCAGTGCTCACACCAACCCGCTGTGTGCTGGCTACACCCACTGCATGCTCATTTAAACTTCACAGTCAAGTGAACATTCATTAAACCAATTGTGGACAGGTGGTTTTTGCATTGGAAACATGTGAAAACATGTGTTTTCTATGTTGTTTTTATATGAAGGCTTGTGTCCAACAACCTAATTATTTTTATTCAAGTATTACATCACTCTCACTAGCACAAGCAGAGTGCCAGCACCTGCTCTTTGCTATACTCTGTTTTCTGTGTCCTCACCTATCTTCCAAAACAAAGGGGGATCATCCTCACCATGAAGGAATTTACTGAATGGTCTCCATCTGTGCCACAGCAGAGACACAAGCCAGTGTAATCAGTTCTTTGGCTACTGATGACTGAAGTAACTCAGGCTCCTGTACTCAAAGTATTCATTTTAATCCCCTAAAGACCTCCAAGAAGGAGTTGCTGCACATGAGCAATCACAGACATTTTGATACCTTTCAACAAGACTTTCTCCAGATGACCTAACAGTCCCTATTCTTTTAAAAAAATCTGTGATGTTAGAAACGCTGATTTTTGTCACCATCTTTTGGAGAGAAAAATCTTGGAGGTAAAAAAAGATACATTAAATATTCTCCTGGTTTTCTGCAGCCACATTATTATTTGGAAAATCTCTCATATGATATCTGAAGACAAGGAGGAGTTCATGGTGTTATTCCTGCACTGCCTGCCAGACAACCCAAGATCCAATGAACAAGGTAGAACAGAACTATGAGAAGGGCTACACATGCAAACGGAACTATAACTTGTAGAAAGACCCACCTACCCCCCCAGTTTCCATTCTTTCTTTTCTGAACAGCATTGTGTCTACCATCATTCTGATTTTCCACCTGCAGTTGCTCTTGGGTGTGCACCAGGCACCCTCCTGTACCCACTCTCATTGCTGTGTCCCATGCTCTGCCTTGTTCCAGCAACCCTTGCACTCACGCTGGCAACTTCTCTGCCCCTGAGCTCCCTTGCACTCATGTCTTCAGTCTTTCAGTCCTCTTTCTGTCTTGTTCTTTAGGGACTTCATCTGTGTTTGATTTCAGCTACCATCCTTCATTTCCTGATTCCTCTTTCCTCTGTGATTTTTTTCCTTCTATCCAAGTTAAAATCTCCTCATTTCTTTGAGATATCTCTTTATGGTGTCAAATAAATAAATTTGATTTAATCTCGACTGCTCTCTCTTAAAACCCTGCATCCAAGTTATCTTAGTTGGCACCTTCTGCACAACTTCTTTGAGATACATTTCTCTCAACCAATTTGCTTGTAGAAGCTCTTCTCATTTGATTACAAGATGCCTTTTTCTGGTCTAACGCTATAACTCCTCTCATACTTATCCCGAATGGTCTCCATTTTTCATCACATGGATCCCATCGATTTTCATTTTGCCTTCCTCCACTACCTTATCTATTGTAGCAAGTAGCAGCAGTTTGCTTCTGCCTTCAGTGCCCTTCAAGATTTCTGCCCTCTCCATCCATTTTCCATTGTTCATTTCCTCAAAAGCAGCTCTTGCTCCAGCTGGTCTGAGATGTCCATGTCCAAAGCTGTCCTTTCATGCTGGCTATCTTTTCATCCACATTTCTTGAGAAGTACTCTTCACACATTTGCAATGCTGCTGATTTGTTCACTTTTCAAAATCTCCCTCTGTTCTTCTTTGACTGGATGACCACTGAAAACTCAACTGCACTTCGACTGTCCTGTTGGTCATGCAACTCTTTCCCTGCACTTACACATTTCTCTGTATCTATCTCTTGACTCTGAACTTTAAACTCTTCCCTTTATTTTTATTCTGTTTGTGCAGAGCCTTTCGCTGTGGGCTCCTAGTCCATGACTCCTTGAGGATATGTCAATGCACTCAAGTAAGAGGGAACATGAATACTGCAATGAAGCCAAAACTCTTGGAAATCTTTGTGACTCAGGGTGTTCAGAATCTGAACCTAGCTCCAGCCACAAATTTTGCACTTGGCCTGCAACTCTGTGTAAAACTCATATTGGAACATCCTTGAAATTAAGGGGTGGTGTTGGAATCTGCATCCAAATTTCACAGCTGTAGGTCACCTCTCAAACACGGGTATTTGGAAGACAGTGAGGACTGTGCTGTAAGCAGCTACATCGGCGATGAGATATTGTTGCTGCTTTTTGCTGTCTGTGTTTTTGAAATGCTTGCTACAAGGACAGCTGTGAGGCAGATGCCGTTCTGAGTTCAGATGTGGAATGTTACAGGGTCACTCTGCTTACCTTATCATAAAAAAGCATGCGTTTTTGTGCTCTTCATGTACTGGAAAACAAGTCCATGACAAATACTGTATTGTGTGCAAGGGCTGGGGGTGGGGGGAAAAGAAGGGAAGTGTATCTTGTCCTTAGGGGCTGCTGGTGCTAGGCACCACAGAAGAAAGCCCTGTTTGTCAGCAGCACTTAGAGATACAGGGTCCAGCACGCGGCACCTGCAGCAGCTCAAGGATGGCTCCCTGGGTGAGGAGCTGTGCTCCACTGGCTGGGGTTTCTGGACTGCCACACAGAGCCAGGAGGAGTGGTGGAGCTAGACTACTGCAGGAGGGGAATCTGGGAGGTGCACAGCATGACTGACATGGGGCGAGGAATTCTCAGATGATTTTAAAAGATTTCTGCAAGAGGCTGAATATAATGTGGTCCTAGCCTTTGGTAGGTACTCTGTGCATGCAAAAGATGATATATCTTGAGTTGCTGAAGGGGGATAGTGGCGTTACAGGTTGTTGATGGGCTTTGTACTTACAGGCAAAGTGAGAATTGGAATCTGGAAACAGTTCTTGATTATAGAAGGAGTAGAAGGTGCTCAGAGGTAGGATAAAAACTGTTGGAAAGGAGCCAAGATTCAGTGTTCATGATGAGCGATGCAATGATAGAAAGCAAGTGGGTTTGAAGCCTAAGGCAGGAGGTGAACAAGGAAAGCTGGGCTGGAAGATGGGAATGCCTGTGGGGCTGGGGTCTGCCTGCAGGGGAGCTGGGCTGCAAAACAGGGGTGTGAGTGATGGCTGGCATGGTGAAGAAAGGCTTCTAGCAGGGCCAAAGTTAGGTCAGGGAGAGGGGGAGAGAGGCAGAAAAGGAGGAGAAGTGAAGAAACCAGAAAGGCGTAATGCAGGAAATTTTCTCCATCTGGCTCTTTTCTGCACAATCAATAAGCTTTCAAGCCTGTGTCTTTCTTCCCAGTGTCCCTGTGTCTTGGAAAATTGGGCTGAGCTATGCAAAAGAGGATAAGGGAGAGAGGATGGAAGAAGTCTTACAGCACTGGAATCCCACCAACTTGTCTGGGCAGCTGTTACTGCTGATTATGTATGCTGTCCTCATGCATGCTACATTTCCCATGTTAGATTCATGGTTTGGAGCCTGCCTTTGCAGACAAAGGTTTTGGTCTGTGTTCTTCCAACTTACAGGCAGTTTGTTACAGGAACAGCTACAGATTCCAAGGCACATTGATAAACCCTGAAAATGGAGACTCATACCTGACTGCCTCTCTGCCTAGTATACCTGTCTACCTTTTGTATTCATATGGTTTCCCTCATGGTGGGGTCTTAGCACCTGTGCAAGTTGAATGTTGAACATAACTGCACAGGCATCAGTAAGGAAGCATTGCCCACCACTACATTTTATACACAATTGCCAAGACAAATACGGGGTCATATCCTGATGCTATTCAAAGCACAGAACTCCTACTTGGAGTCAATGAGAGTGGTGCATAAAAAATCAATGGAAAGATTTGACCTCTTTCAAGTGGAGCAGTCCATGGTACAAATTGCACTGCCTTTGTTGAGTGCAGAAGAGAAACCCCACATTTTTTCCTGACTGTCACTTTTTGCTAGCATGCCCTTTGGAATGTGCTTTTTCATGCCACTGTATCTAACTAGCATCATGAGATGGTTTTCAATAAAGGTGTAATGAAACCATCCAGGGTGGGGATGTCTGATTGGCCTTTTAAACACACTTATAAATATTATTGTTGATAATTTACATGTGAGCTCTTTGCATGGCATAATTCAACTAGATTATAAAAACTTAGAAATAAAATAACAGTATTATTAAACATGTTGGGATACCATTGTTATACCCACAGGTAAAAATCACTGCCTGAAATCACCTCAGAGGGATGCAGACTGAAAGAAACTGCTAGTTTGGCTGGTGGTTTAGAGAATGTTCTATTGCTGAGCTACTAAATAAATCCCCTTTTGCCCTGCACTGCCTCCAGCAAGCCCTTAGCCTTCCCCACTCTGTCTTCCCCACACTGTTTCTCTATTTTTCCTCATAATCTCAGCCCTGATTCTCTTTTTCCCATTCTTCTGAATGTTGAAGTCATGACCTTTGTGGTTTATAGGCCACAAGAGACTGAGCTAAATGTGTTAGCACAGAGTCAAAACAAGTAATAGCTGGCCAATTAAATTAATAATCCATATTGTTACAATGTTTAACCACGGCTGTTTCCTCAGTGGTCTGTTTAAATCACAGCCAAGTCCTGACCTATTAAAATGAATAACTGGAATTATGAGAAACTCCATTTAATAAACACAGCAAGGAATGCAACACAATCGGTATGAAATATTTATTACCACTTTAAGCAGCAGCTAGTTGAGATTTAAGATTGGATTAATGAAGGGGTTTTAATTTCTGGATGAGGGTGGAAAGCTTAAACCTGGAACATTTCCTCAGTTTCCTGGTATGGCTTTGCAATGGGCAAGATTTGAGATGGGAGCGCACAATTCGATTCATGCTTTCCCCTTGCAGAGCTCTCTCCAGACACGTTCGATGCAGAAGGAGATCAAAGCAAGCAGGCTCCAGACAAGTGGCTCAAGTGGCTTGAAAAAACTCAGGGGAATAAGGGCTGGAGCACTAGACATGAGCCTTTGGATTTTAAAATGAGCACTCCTGCCAACTGCCATCCTATAGAGAGCAATGTTAATGGAAGGCTGGTACATTCCCAGTGACAACGGCTCATGTGCATGCATTTTTTTGCAGCATGTCTCAGGGCTAGAGGAAGGGAGAAAAAACCCTCTGAAATTTGTCAGACAAAATCTCAAGCTGGGAGCCAGCCCTTATTGTTTCAAGTGGCCCAAGTATTGTTTTTCTTAAGTGTGGAACCACCAAGGTTTTGCTATTTTTATTCAAGCTGCACATTCATCTGCAGGGCTTCCCCACTTAACACAAAAGCAAATGTTCTCCTTTGATAGAAACTAAGATGTTGCCAGGGTTGAAAAATAGTCTACCATGCTCAAGCTCAAATGGGGATATTATTTTCCTTTTATTTTCTAATTCTTCTGATGTACTAACACCAAGCAGGTTAATAATATGCAAATCCTGGCACAATGGAGTTGTCTGGAGGTACCGTGTCAGGGAGCCATGTAATAATTGCTCTGGGCTATGCAGACACCTGGAGCATCACCTCTGTGATAACAGATCCTTCTCACCATTTCTACCATAATGGTTCCACACCATAAACCACACCTGGGCTGCATCAAAAGAAAGTGGCCAGCAGGCCAAGGGAGGTGATTCTCCCCCTCTGCTCTGTGCTCGTGAGACTCCACCTGGATTGCTGCATCCTCCTCTGGGGCCCCCAGCATAAGAAGGATGTGGACTTGACGGAATGATTTCAGAGGAAGCCACAAAGGTGATTAGAGGACTGGAGCACCTCTAGTACAAAGACAGGCTGAAAGAGTAAGAGCTGTTCAGCCTGGAGAAGAGAAGGCTTTGGGGAGACCTTAGAGCACCTTCCAGTACCTAAAGGGGCTGCATGAGCACTGGAGAGGGACTTTTTCACAGGCGTATGTAGAGATAGAACAAGGGGAAATGGCTTCAAACTGAAAAAGGGTAAGTTTAGATTAGATATCAGGAAGAAATTTTTTACTGTGAGGGTGGTGAGTCAACAGCAGAGTTTTCCTGTCTGAGAAGTTGTGGGTGCCCCATCCCTGGGAGTGTTCAAGGCCAGCTGGGATGAGTCTCTGAGCAGCCTGGTCCAGTGGAAATTGCCTATGACAATGGCAAGGGGTTGGAACCAGATGGTCTTTAAGGTCCTTTCCAACTCAAACCATTCTATGATTCATCAGGAAGGCACTGATGCATTAAACCACTGCCCTAATTTGCCTAAATACCAACTGCTGACACTGCCTCCAAGGACCTCATTTTCAGTGTGTTCTGTGATGACACCAGGAATCATACATATTTTCTCCTCACCTCCCTCTTTTGATTCTTAATTAATAGACCCAGCCTGAGAGCTGTAGAGGCAGAAAGATTTTGTACAGCTATAGAGAGCTAGGCCATAGATGAAGAAAAGACCTCCATGCTCTTCATATAACACATTTGAGCCTGAAGTTGGCAGGACCCATGACTTGGGGTAGTACATCTTCAACACCCATTTTGTCTGATGGATAAGACTGGCCATGAAGACCCTTTGTCTCTTGTGCTGACAGCCTCATCATGTCCCTGATTATAGCAAGAGATCTTTCATTTGTACAAGGAGGTAGACAAGCATTTCACCATGACCTCAGTATATGCTTGCCCCATACATTGCACCCTTCAGCTGAGGGGGTTTTCCTGGCCTCTCTTTCCTGGTTCCAGCCAGTTGAAGACATCTGAGGAGCAGCATCAGACCTCAGAGCCTGACTGAAGTCTCGTTGCCAGGCTTGCTGAGCCTCTGCACTGCACTGCAGCCAAGAGGACAAGCCTGGCCGTCACTGAAGAACTAATGGCAAAGACAGGTCAGAACCCCAAATTTCCATGTGCTTTCTCCTTTTCTTGGATTTCTGCTGGGAAATGCATTCACATGAATGCATTAACTTGGGATATTCCCAATGGAATAGAAACTGGGTCTTCAGGGGTTTTCTAGCTAGCTTCCAGAGTTGTAAATATCTTCACTTCTCTGCATTTTCAATGAAAGTAATTTTGTTTCTCCATGTGTTTTTTTGTAAAAGGACATAAGAAATTAAAGGAATGTCTCTGGACCTAAGGGAATGAACTCTCTCCTTCATGAGAAACCTGCACCTTAGGCACTTCCCTGCTGCCTTCTGTAAACATCCTTGTGCATGCAAGTGCTGTCGTGCTCGAACACAACATATGCAGCAAACACGGCATGCAGCAGTGGTGCACCCCCAGGAACACGTAGCAGGTTATTTATGGCATGAACTGTACGAAAAAAACTGGTGTGAATGGATGTTTCATGGCTCAGAAAGGTCTTCAGAGTCCCAGGCTCATGGCCCATGTGACAGGGGACAGCCTGCCACCAGAAGAGAATTTTGTCTCAGGAAGTTGCACCGCAGTGCATCCAGGCCAGCTCCCGGTCGAATAGAAAAAGGGCAGCAAGCTTTTAGCCAGAGGCTGGCACAGACAGGTCCTGCTGCCCTGATATGCACTCAGCTTGCAGGAATCTCATGAAAATCTGCCAGCCATTATACTTTCCTGGACCAGGGAGTAAAATTCAGGGGGTTTGTGCTATCTTGTGGCACTTTCATTGGTTTATTCCATGTCTTTCCAAGCCTTTAGGCTTAATTTCACATTGTTGTCTCTTTCTGTCCTTTCTACAGTTTCCTTCAGGGTTCCCTCAAGAAAGAAGAAGGATGCAACCATCCAAGATGTTAAAAAAGAACAATTCTTGGACGTTGTGTTGCTTACACTTGTAGCAACACAGAAAGCCCTTTATGATGCTCATGTACCCCATATATAAATTTTGATCTGGGTTTACATACCTGCTCTTGGCTTAGCCTTTCTCCAGTAGGTCACCATCTCTCCTTGTGCCCTGCCACCTCTATGTCTCAGCTGATTGCCCCTTTCCCAGTTCCACATGGAATGTGATGAGGTAAAATGAGCAATTTAAACATTGTGAACTTGTTTGGTGGCCTTTCTCCAGCTGGCATGGGTGCCAGAGGGGTCCCACTGGCATTTTAGGTACTGTGGGCGTTTGTCCTGTACCTCGTGGTTGTACCCAGGCAGTTCCTGTGACCCCTCATAAGTATGATGGATGTCCCAGGCAGATGAAGACACTTTCCCAAGACTTTGCAGTGGACACAGCAGCCTGGGACCTCCCTCATCTCAGAGTCCCTTCCACAGTCCTGCAAACCATGATCTCTCCCAGCTTGTTTCAAAATTGCAGAGCTCTAGGGAATGGAATGATTATATATAGGGCAGATTTCCTGGAAGCCATAAATTGATGGTTTTATTTAGGCTTTTAGCAGAATTGCCATGAGAAATCAGAATCTACTGGGTTACTTTGCAGGCAAACACATGTGTGAAATTTCCCTGAGCAAAGCCCCTGTCCAAGTGAGGGCACTTTTTCTCAGCTTCCCTCTGATGCTCACACCGAGTATCTTCCACTAGAACCTGATTTTCTGCACAGCAACAGAAGCACCCCTGTGCAGAAGCTGTGGGGTCCTGAATATGGTATTTTAGAAATCTCATCTCCGTGGGGTTGCGGGATATGATGCTTAAAATATCTGTGGTGGCTGGAATGAGGTCTCCTAACTCTGGCCAGCCCAAGGGAGTCAGCAGCGGGAAGGATGCCTTGCAGAATTGCTCCAGAGCAGGCAGGGAGCCTGAGAACCCTGCCTAGCTGCATGAAGTTTCATGACAACAATAATTGGGTGATTAGTGACATAAGTTCTTTAGTGATTAGTGGACATTAGCAGCAAGGCAAAATCAGGTCTCATGCTTGAATTTCAAATCATTTTTCTAAGGTGTTAGAAAAAGCACCTGGGCTTGGCCCAGAGTGTTGGTTCCCAAGCCACTATGGTGCAATACAGAATTCCAGTGGAGGACAAGTCATATGGCAACCTGAATTTATGCTATGTTCCCTGTCATCCTTCAATGATTTCCCCTCACTTTTAATATGAAATTTCTAAGAAAGCAAAGTTTACCTGATTCAATTTGGATGTGAAGTGTTTCAGAGCCCTCACTCTGGGGGCTTTAGCAACTCGTTGTTCTGGTTTGCTTGTTGCAAATTAGATTAATGGAAGCATAAAAGTAAAAAGGAAAACTGTAAAAAGTAATGAAAAAAATAATCTGACCCACATAATTTAAAGATAAACATTGTTATTTAATTCCACCAGTCTCTGTTGGAGTGTAATAGCATAGACGTTGTTATTTTTTAAAGGAAGAAATATGACATCCCATTTAATTTCTTCTGAAACAAAACAATCTGGCTTACCAAATATAGCCTGACAAAGAAAAATAGAAATTTCCTGATCAAAGATCCAAGAGTGCAGTGCTCCACCTTAAATCCCTCCCACCTATTAGGGCCCCCTTTAGACAAGACAGAGAAACAAATTTCTCACACATCAATGATGCTTCCATAATCAATTTCAAATAGCCCCTTGCATAGGGATGCAAATCTTAGCTTTCTCTTAATAAAGCCTTTTAGAAGATGGATGTACTGATCTGATATTATTAAACGAAAAGTGGTCTCTTTTTAATCTAGAGATGCAGGGGCGTTAGTAACAGAGTGAATCAAAGGCCTGGTCTCTTTCTCTTCCTAATTATCAATAGTGTTTTATAATCTTATTAATATTGATACACAGTATACTGAAGATCTGTTAACGTATAATGTATGTGGAGGATAATTAACGAGATCCGAGTCAGATCAATCGCCTATTTGACAGAAAACGGTGTGTGGCTTATAAATTATACATATGCTAGGTATGGCTAGAAATGTTTAAAGTTTCAGTCCAATCCTTCCAGTACAGCACTGGGAAAACTGATGAACTTAAAGGCACAGTCCCTTGTCTGTTAGGTTTATACTGTACACTCAGAGGAATAACTCTTATTTAAAAATCAAAGAGTTCCATTAACTGCCAAGATCTCAAAGCAGCACAGAAAACACACCTTCTCCTTGTGAAGTGCAGCTAAACAAAAGGCAAAATCTTGTAAGAAAAAAGATGATTAATAAAAGTGAGGTAATTTTCCTTTTGATTTCTGAGAGGAGGTAGCATGCAGGATGTTCCAAATGACAGAAATGATCCCACATCTTCACACTGGCCTCTAACAAGGTTAGACTTGCTAGTGCAGTAAATACAATTAATAATCCCAATTAATATTGCATGTTTTGGAAGGTTTGAGAGCATGAAAGCTTTCCACAGATTACTCTTCACTCCCCAAAGCAGACGCGGCGTGATGAGACGAAGGGAGGGAAATGTGGAAATAAAACTTTCCCTTTTTGTTGTTGCAGAGCTTCTGATAAGCATGGGGCTGAGATGAAAGGAGATGTCAGGTTTAACAAAAATAACATATTATTATTATTAATAATTTACCTCAGGGGTATGACCCAGTGCAATAATGACTGCTCGAGGCTGTGAAACTCCACCAAGATTTTAAAAATGGCTCAGACTTGCTCGGCTTTTCCACAGCAGACCTTGGGGCATGTTCAGCTGTGGTGTGGGGAGATACGATTCCCAAGGTGGAGAGGCTGTATCAGTCCCTTGTGTTTTATGTAGGAAGGCTTGAATCAGATTAAGTAGGCAGAAATTCAACTCCCTCTGAAGTCAAACTTCTACTGATGTCAGTGGGAGTTTTGCTTCGGAAAACATACATGCAGTGCCATGCGAGATCATGCTTGAGACAGGATATACTCCATCAAATGATCTCTCTTACAAGAATCAGCATCCAGTGATGTGGAGAAAGGCATAAGCTGGGGCTGCACTCATCCTTGGTGTGGATAAATTCCCTCCTAGCAGGTCCCAGACTATACCCACCACTGTAAAATGCAGGGAGGACAGAGTTCATGGCTGCACTCATCTTGATTTCTTTCAACTACATATACTTCACAAACTTGCCTCACAAGAAATTTTTCAATAGGTATCTTTGGGTCAGAACCTTATTTCACCTTACCTCTGAAAGCAAATTGTTTATCCACAAAGACAGACTTCAGGGGTTTTTTTGTTTGTTTGTTTTGTTTTGTTTTCCTTTTCTTTTTTTCCTCCATGAACCACTACATAAGCTGTATGCCTGTATAAATACCCCACAATTTTGATGCAAGCCAAGTACCCTTAGTGGCACTCGTGACAACATGAAGGCACCAAACCTGTCCCTAAACATAGCCTTTTTTGAAGTTAGAGATTCAATTCCACCCAATTTACCACTGGAAGCTGAATGATCCTCAAGAGCATTACCCACAAACACGTTTGCAGCAGCTGACAGTTCGTTTGTAATTAAGCCTTCAACATATGACTATGTGTGACCTCGTGTTTGTTGCAAAAGAGGCCGATGGGCACCCAGGAGCTCCAAGCTGGCTGCCAGTGGCAATGGCTGGATACCGCAGAACTGCCTGATGGAGACTCCTAGGATTAGCAAAACTTCTCCTGAGTCATCCTTTGCACAGCCCTTGTGGGGCCATCTCAATCAAAGCGTCCAGCCTGCCTGTGGTGTGGTGAGTAAAAGACTCGCCTTGTTAAGGTAAGTGGAGGAAAATTGTTCTGTGCTTTGCCAGGTGAAGTGTTAAGTACAGGATCCATCTCAGGGAAGGGCAGGAAAGGCTTTCTAGATTACAAAGGCCATTACTTAATAGCCGTGCTGTCCCTTGAGCCAAGGTTTAAAGTAAATTATTTAAATTAGAATATTATGCCCTTTCCCCTGAGAGGTTCATAAGGCTGCACCAGCATGAATGAGTGTATGCTCACAGCCTCCAGATGAGGCAGCCTTGGCATTCAGGAACTCAGGTCTGAGTGCTCAAAATGACCATAACCTCAGAAAAAGTGTACTCCAAACCAAAATCAGCAACAGTTTTGATACAAGTGAATTCCTCACAGTCTCTCAAGATGAGTCAGTAGCTAAATCAGGTAAAACTGCTCTGGTCTCCTGACTCCCCAGTTCTGTGTTTGAACCATTAGACTCATGCTTCCTTTTGTCCATTAGTGGCTTCATTTCTGTCTCACAGCATTAATTCAGGTTATGTAGCTTGCAGTGTTCCATATAAATGAGCTTAAGACCACACAGGATCACAGGAATCAGTGCGGTCAGGAAATGCTATTGTTTCTCTCTCACACCTTCTCATAAAGGATCCGCTGGAAGGTTTTTAATAGTGTCCTGTCCCCTGATCCAGGCATTGGTGTGGTCACAACCTGGACAGACTCTGGGCTTATGTGTCCCCTCAGTCTGTTTCCCTGTCATTCTCTCCAAGCTGCCTTCATTCCCATTTTACACTTTACCTTTCCTTCCACTTTCTTGCCACACCTTAGCCTTGGTTAACTATATTGAAAAAAAAAATCCAAAATATTCTTAACTGGAGGTCAAAACCGCTTCTCCATTTAAGTGCTCTAATCATGCATCTCTGCCAAATCATTCTCATTAGAAACTCAGAGTCAGAAGACTCCTTTTTGTCCCTATTTTCTCTGAGACAGGGATATCCATTCACAAGTGCTGTAACCATATTGCCTTACCCTCCAGGATTTTGACGGGGGGGGGGGGGGNAAAAGAAGCAAGTTTTTCAGACCCAGAAGCCTTAAAGGGAAGGCTAAGGTATCTCATTTGGATATTCACTAGCTAATGCCAGGCCAGGAATCAGTCTTTAAGCACCATTCGTAGGACAAAACCCAAGGAATTCACGCTAAAGACAGCAGGAGAACTGAGGTACAGATCAGCTACAGGAAGGGACAAATTAACAGTAAGTAGGGAGCAGCAAGTCCAGATAGCGGGGAGCTGTTCTGGTTTGCAATGCCTGGAATGAAGACATCCCCCTCCTCCCCAAAACAGGCTCCAGCATGCCCATGGCTCAGGCTGTGAGATATTTATGGCCTAGCCAGCATCAGCCTGAGGCCATGTAAACAGAGCTATTGGATCCTGTTTTCAAGAGAGAGTTTCACAACACTGGCTTTTTTTTTCATGCAAAATTGAGGATGTGTATGCATTTTGTAGCGCTTTTGGCTAGAGAATCATCCCTGGAGCAGGGAGACCTGGGTGCCACAGCTTGGCAAGGACGAACGAGCAGGGCCACCCTTCCCACACAACCTTCCCCACCAGTTAGGGAAACCAGTCCCATGATGGACAGACTTGGGAGGTCAGCCCTGGGGGTGGTAGGGGCAGACGCTGCTCCTGCCCGGCAAGGGGAATTCGGAGCAGCAGCCAGGCTCCGTGCCTGGGCCTGGGGCTGCAGCTGCCTGGGCAGCTTTTAACGCCGTCCCGAACCTGAAGTGTCAGCTGCCCAGGCGGAGCCTGTGCGGCCAAAGAGGTCAGCGGAGCAGCACTTTCTCTGCCTGTCCCGCTCCTCCCACTCTCCTGCATCCACTAAATTACAGTTTAATGCTCATTACCAAGTCAGGGGGTGTTATTGAGCAAGGAAAAGGAGGACATTGAGTGTGTGGAGGCAGAGAGGAGAGGCAAGAGCTGCAAAGAGGTGGCACCACTGCGCCACCTCTGAGAGGCAGGAGGCCAAGCTTCAACACGTTGCGTCTCTGCCTTTTCACCCACCCTTCTGTGCCAAAAACAAGGAGAAAGAGAGAGGACAAAGTCTGGAGCCTGTGGTCGGCAGGGTGCAGGTGATGCTGCCACCCTTAGGTCCCCACCCTGCCGGAGGACAAGAGGATGGCTGCCTGTGAGGATGCTCTTTCGTCGGCTGAATCGCATTGAAAACTCTCCCTGTCGAGGTTTGGTCAGAAGACGTCAAAGCACCAAAGTGACAGAGTCTGCATCCTACATCTAGGTGCCCGAATTTATATCTGATTGCCTTTCTCAGCCTTTGTGATAATATGCCAGATTTTACACTTGGGTAGCTGAGGCGCTGGCACATTTCCCTGCCGGCCATTGCGCAGTGAATGGCGGTGGGAGCGGTGAGGCCTCCTCAGCCAGGGCCGCCCCAGTGACAGTGCGGTGTGCCGTCGAGTTTGTTTGGAGCTAACTAGGGCCGCTTCCCAGCGGGTAAAAATCCTCAGCGATTTTGATTTCAATCGTATTAAGGTTGAAACGTTTCCCCCTCCCTAAAGAAACACGGTTTTACAATGAGATAAGTTTAATGGGAAGTCCATAAAGCAGAGTTAAGCACCTTGGCAAAATCCACAGGTAGTAAATGGTTTGCAGATTGCATCATTTCCTAGAGTCCTTGGACAGAGTGTCTTTACATCTTCTTGGGTTCAAGCACTGTACAATTTCATCAAAATTCAGAATATGGTTTTAAGGAGCTTTACCCAGCCTGGAGCTAGAGAGAGAAAGAAATTATTTTCAAGGAAGGGGTGTGTGTCCTGGCCATGACCTGGAGACTGACCCATCACTTCATGCCCTACACACTGCAATGGCTTTGTGGGAAAATACAGACACCAGCTTCCATCATGCAGAGACGCTTTATAATCAACCTGGACTGCTCTAGCAAATACTAGTAGAGTATATTAAAGATGCCTTTCCCCCAGCCACTGCAGTTAACTAAGAAGCTTTACTTATTGACTAAAGCCAGAATTTTACAAAAATCTCATTTCCCAAGTAGGCAGGAAAGGAAGACAGCAGAAATTTTAAAGGCCTCAGCACCCTGGGTGCTCACTGAAGACTAAGTCCTTTTGAGAATCTGACTGTTAAGGTGTCGCCATGGGAGTTAGCAGAAGTATTGAGCACTTGAGAAAAACAGACCTGAGTTTCATTGCCTGCAGGTAATACTTACCTAGAGTTTTTTTCTTAGGATAAGACTTCAAGAGAAAGTGGCTCTAACATAGTGGCTCTCTGCTCTCTTCTTTCTTCCCCCTCCCTTCTCACTCTTCAGTCAGGCAGTTCAGCTTACTCAACCACTGGAACACTATTCACATTTTTTGCCAGTTGAGTTTTCTACCCTGTGGTGGGCTGTTTCAAAAAGGCACTGAGCCCGATTCAAGAGACATGGTGCAAAGGAAGGAGAGCTGGTGCCAGGAAAACACTCTAAGTCAGTCATTCACTTAAAGTCCATGCTCCTCCACCTTGCTGTGTGATCCCAGCAAAACACTGGCTGTGAGATGGATGGCCATGGCAGCTCTGGTAGCATTTGGACTGCTCTGAAAAGACAGAATAGATTTTGTGTGCTTGAAATGTTTTGAAAATTTAACACCAGCAGAGAAAGAAATAAGTTTTCAAGTGATGCTAGTAATTTCCCTTTAAAATCATATTGTAGCCACTTATGTACAATACAGACACTATTTTGTTTCTCTTCCTTAGATAGCTGTGGACTTGAGGGCAGATCAATTGTTTTCTGTCTTTAAATCCTCACAGAACCAAAATAATGATTTTTTTCAGCCACTTTCCAAATGCCCTATTTTAGGGAAAGATGCAAATACCCCACAGCATCTTCATGCTAACTAAACAATAACAATTTCTCTTTTACTAGCAAGGCCAGAAAATTAGAAGTTAACATAGCAGTCATCTTTTTCTATCTGTCTGCTACTCTTTTAATCCTCCTCCCCATCTTTTCAAATCCTTGAGGGAAGTAGATGAGCTTTCAGCATGCCTGAAGGTTCCTGTAGATATATGTTTGCACAAACACACTCACTGGAACCTTTGCTCTCCATTAATCCATGCAGGTCATGGTGAGCATACAAACCCCAGCCACCTCGTCCCTCAACAAAGATTTACTAGTCAGTGCAGAGTGAAAACACTATAGTTAAGGCTACATTGACCTCTTGAAAGGTTTTATAGAATATTCACTCATCTCCTGTGAAGTATTATCATAAATAAACAGCGGCGCAGAAATGAATGAAGCACATTTCATGTCATAATACATAAATGCATTGACTTCACAAATTGCAGGAGTCACTGTAACCAGCTGACTCATTGAAAAACGCGATACAGTTTTGGAAGATAAAGTTCTAACTAAAAAATTATGTATCACACACATAGATACTGAGTTACTAAACATAAAACACGTATCAAAATGTTATCTGTGTAATAACTGCAAAGCCACAGATAAATCGTTTTATCATGCCCCTTTGCCTTCATGTGTTTTGCTGTTTTCCAAGGGTTCAATCTTATCCATATACACTTTACCAGCACTGGAGCTTTGAACTTTTGAAAAGAAAGAGTGAAATTATGGCTGTTATGGAAATCAGAATCTGTGAGAAAATGCTCTTAAATTTGGGGGNACGAAATTGTGAGTTCCGCAGTATGTAGTTTGAGGGTTTTTTCCATTTTTACAACAACTTTGACCAACTCACTTTGACTTGCCAGCTAAAGTGCTGGAAGCACTCACACATATCTATTTTACAATTGTATGGCTAATCCCTTTGAAATCTTGGGGCCTACCTGTTTTTGTAGAGCAGAGCCTGTATATAGGAAGAAAGTCTAAATATTTATGAGAATACTGATAGGAGTTTTGTACCACTGGAAGAAGATACCAAGGTCTTAGGGAAGGTGGTCAGACACTGGAACAAGGTGTCAAGAGAGACTGTGGCATCCTCATTCCTGGAAACAGCCAACCCCTTGGGCAACCTGCTGTAGCTGCCCCTGCTCTGAAAGGACAATCTTTAGAGATGCCCATTCAGCAATGATGTGATCTGTGAGTGCTTTAGAACCAAAATGAGATTAAGAATTTGTATGTTGAAAACTGCTGCAGTGTTAGACGTAGCAAAATAATACGGTGAGAATGGTGCAATATGTTGAAATGTTTCTCTCCTTTGAAAGTCAGTGATTGATGTATGGCTGTTACAAAGAAGTGGTTTTTTTAGAAGTCAACACACTCTCTCAAATACTTTTTTTGAGCTTTTTAGATCTTTTTCCTTAATGCACTCAAATGCTAAGCACCATTCCAAATTCATGTCAATATATCTATTGACATCTTTCTTGCTGTTTTCCTCTTCTTCTATTCTCTATGGTATCAGTCTTGCCAACTGCTTCTGAGATCTTTGGTTATGATCTTGCAAAGCCCTTAAGCACATGCTTAACTTTAAGAATGCAAACAGTCTTTGTGAATTCAGCAGGACATTTCCTTTAACTGCTTGTCTGGGCTGGGGCCAGACTGCTCAGTGCTCTATATACAGATCGAAATATAATAATTCACACACAGTTAGAAAATACTGCAGAGCATGAAATAAATTGGAACAGACTTTTCCCAGTCCTTTCACAGAATCTGGCCATGAAACACTACAAAAATTCTACCAGCTCTGAATGTAGTTTATAAATTAACGGAATTCAATTCATCAACATATGTCATGGAAAATATCTGGTTTATACACAAAGTTATTTTCACATGCACATATTTTCTCTTCCTCTCCCTCTCCTTCTCATGCATGCACACACATACACACTTAGGACATTCAGGAGGCCTGCTTGACTCTGTATCTTACTGTGTTCCTCAGCAAATGTCATTACTTACAGCTTCTTCTAAAGTTCAAGAAATCTGCACAAATTGCTAGGTAAAAGTTCATGAAACTTTAAGCTCTTAAAAGACATTCTGGGGGAGGCTGTACAGAAGTTTACCAGCAGGCTGCAGATAAGCACAAACCAGGCAGAGGTGCAAACACGAGACCAGTCTAGCACAGTCAGGCCAAAGGTCTGAGTTCTTGCTATACCAGGTGCCCAGATAAGGGCACAAGAACAGGGCAAATGTATTGTGGCATTTATATGTCCCAAGTTTATTCACTCAGTTTCCGGCAGCTCAGGTCTTCCCAAGACTGATCGTCATATCAAGATTTACTGGTAGATTAATTTTTGTAATGCTTTTAATTCCATTACTTTATCTAGTCTCCCTTTTTTCATCTGTGTAAACTTCTGGCACACAGAAATTCCTGTGGCAAGAAGTTTCACAACTTGCTCCAGTTTGTACTCTGTGAGGGAGTACAACAAAACACTCGCTATTTTTTGTGAACATACCACTTGCTTGCCTCATGCAAGAGCTAGGGGAAGCAAAAGAAACAGCCGTTTCTTGTTTGCCTTCCATGTGCCATTCATGATTTTATATTCTACTGTAACATCCCCCTCTGCCAGCTCTTTTCTTAGCAGAAAAATCCTCCTCCGTCTAATCACTCTCCTCTAACATCCTTTGTACAAAGGAAGAGCTGATGTGCTGGAAGAGGCAAGCTGTCTGCTTCAACAAGGTGCTTCCAGGGGAATTGGAACTCCCAGGCTAATGAGACCTGGGCCAAGAGATTCTGCTAAGTTGTGATTGCTTAAACTTTTGCATTCAGGTAATGAACACCTCCTTGTGCATCGACTAAAGTCTGCATGCAGCTAGCTGTGAGCTGCAAAATAGTGTCATACATGAATGGCAAAAGCAAACCGTCCTTTCTTTTTACTGCTAAAACAAGAGACTCCTTACATGAAAAAAAAAACACGTTTGTGTGAAGCATTCTGCTGGTTCCAAGAACCAAAGTTTGTGGGTCTCTTTTGTCTCATTTAAGACACAGCAGCAGAAGACTGAATGGTGGACATGAGGCCAGTTTCTTCCTTGATGTATTTACTTAAAATTTTCTTTGTGGATTTTTGAATAGCTTGCATGTGTATATGTGTTTGTGTATCTTAATTCACTGTACACTACCCTAAGGTTTAGACAGAATTGTCCAACAAACTCCATGACTACTAAAAAATGATTATGCAGTTCAGATTAGTAACTGAAAACAACAAAATAAATGGACAACAACAAAAAAGCAACTTTTTCAATGTCATGCTAAAATTTCTTCTAGTTGAGTATTGTACATATTCAAGAGAGCTGATATTCACATCTGCTTCCAGATGTGTCTTCTCTTCTGATAAAGACAATGATTGTTAACCTGCTCTGCATTTCTCGTAAGCTGTGCTTATTGCTGCATTTGTTCCCACAGCATTCCTTCATGTCTGAAAGGCCTAAATCTCATATTCCTGCTATAATGCTTTGAGACCATGAGATGTGTCACCAAAACGCCTAGAAAAACAGCGGCCAATGCGCTCCCTTTATTCACAAGTGTATTGCCCGTACCTCAGTTAATCCAGTACTAAATCGGAGTGAAATCTTGGCTCCATGAAGGCTAGCAGCAAAACTCACTGACATCAAGGAGGTCAGGAATCTACTAACTTCATCCTGTCAAGTGTTGCAATTCTGTCTGAGCTGATGTCTGTAAAACAAGACAAGAGATAGAAACCCAAGGATTCAACCTCAAAATTTGGTGCTGCTCTCTGGGGATCTGTAACTCTTACAAAGTGTCTCCTAATGGATGTTCTTTCTTCTTATTTTTCTTGGCTGCTGTTGAGTGGTTCTGGTGTGCCCAAGCAGGGTGAGCACTGGCCATGCATCCAAATGTGCCAGGTACAGTGTGTCTGTACTGGGATGTTAATGAATGTTGGCATCAGGAGACTGGCAAGGGAAGAGCCCTGTAAGAAAAGCCTTTTATTTCAAAAAGTTCTTCTGTGCCCCATGGCTGGGGGACAGAGTTTAGTGCGTGTCCACTGGGTTGCAGAATTTCTCATCACCATGCCTGAGAATTTGTGCTCTGTCAAAATTGTTGAGCTAAAATTCACAAAAGTTTTGGAAGTGTCAGCTCTCCAAAACATTAGAGGAGCAGTTGGTATCCATTCTACACCCTTCAATAGCAGACAAAGCTAAATACACTTAACTGAATGTGAGTCTTTGGGATAGCTTGGCTGTTCTATGTGAACAGCAAAACCTCATCCGTTTTTTTTCATTAACTTCACCTTAATTTCCTGAGTTAAAACAGTGTTGCTACCCTCTATTCTAGCTTTGCTCTGCTTCCTTTGTGCAATGTATAAATACACATATATTCCTCTTGCATTAAGGAGATGTACTACAGACATTACATACTGAGAGGTAGGACAGAACCCCCAAAGGCAATAGTGGGTAACAGGGCTGCAGTTCCTACAAGACTCCAGACCAGATTTGATGTCATTAACTCTCGTTAGCACTTGGAGCTCAGAAAATGGCATATTTAAAGTACGTGGGTGGCTTCAATCCATTTCCTAGTGGGCAAGTGTCCACCTGACAAAAGCACTGCTAACATTGGCAATGTGTGGAGCACTGGCAGCTCACCCGGAGCAGCCAATGGACAGAAACCCACAGCTTCCAGAATAATGCTTCCAGAATAATGTTTCCAAGGGAGGCTTGTGACAAAGTGATGGGCAGCCAAGTGTCCTGCCACTTGGCCTGTATTGCCAAGGTGTTAACATGGCACTGTTCCCATTCCCTAAAGACACGTTTAATCTTTGACGAGGCACAGTGTTTGATAGCAGAGTTGTTTACATATGCATGTGCTCAGCCGAGCTGAGGTGTGCTGCACTCAGTGCCACATCACTCACTGACCAGGCTTCCAAGCACTTCTGGTAGTTTTACTGCTGAATGGAGAGAAAAATGGACACATTATAATCATTAAGCGCTGTTTTCTTAGTGGTAGCTTTGTCCACAAAGATACTGCCTATGAAATCCTTTAGTCACAAGAAATAAAGTCAATGATTGATTTGTATTCTGCAAAGCACCCTCTGGCTAAAACCAAGTTATGAGTACCAAATGGTTGAGACGGGGCTTGTGAAAGGGCAGTTATGTGAGTGGCACTAGAAGAAAAATGTTAATAAAGGGCAGTCCATTGAACTGAGGTTAAATACTTTCATACTTCTCAACCAGCCCAGAAATGTCCCTGAATTCTCATTAAAAATGTTCTTTATAATCTGATGTTTTACCTTATTAAGGAAGAGGGATCTTGATGATCAAGAAATATTACTTCCTTGAGAAGAAACAAAGGTAGCAAGGATATAGCTTTAAATCCTTTATTCTTTTCATTTTCTTTAAGCATTTGTCTTGTCTTTTTGTTCATTTGTCTGAGCTTTATTTTATTTTTAGAGTTTAGTTGTTTTTTTAAATGAGTGACCTTGAAGAAGTTTGGAGTTTTGTCCCTAATTGTGTGCAGTCTCTTTAGTGCTCCTGAGACAGAGCCAAGCCAGGAGGGCAGCCAGCCTTTCCACTGTCCCACCAGGGACCAGCCCCTGCTCAGTCTCCCTTCTCACACCCCAGTTCCCTCTGCAGCACTCCCCCAGAACCAGCAAAATCCACCCAAATAAGTATTTGAGGCTTTGAGATTTTCCACACTGGCCTGGAAGTCTCAGAGAAACACAAACCTGACAAGTACAATTCACTAGACTCCTGTTTCCAGGCTAAAAATGGCAAAAATCCCAATATACTGGGAAAGGACTTTACAGAAGTTAGCAAATGCCTGTTGGTGTTTGAGTTGAGGTTTGGGATGTCATCGAGTCTGGCTGATGAAGAGTGAGCTTGCAGAAGTTGTTGCTAGGTGCACAGTAGAAAGCTTGGGTTGAAACCAGATGATTGTGTGCCTCACAGGTAGGACTGTGCACCTGGCACCTGGTATATCCTACAGCTGCGCCAGTTTTCAGCTGTGCCACTGGGTACAACCCGGGCTCTGGAATGCTTTAAGGATGCCAGCACTTCATCTCTAATTTAAGCTCACAGAAAGTCCCAGGGAAGTTTTCTCTGTGTTATCATTGCCAAGGGGAGTGACTGATAAAAAATGGTGTGAATTGACAAGTCTGGTGTGAGGATGCACATGTGTTGGGAGAGGCCCTGCAATGGACACGGGGATGTGCTTGAATGGAGATTCCCCCTTGGTGGCCCGCACAGCACTGACCTGATACAGCAAGTGGGCTGACTGCCAAAAGAGTGCTGCAAGGATGGTGTCTCCTTCCTTAGGAAGGGGTGTCACATCTTTCTCCTGCACTAGGGAACAGCATATACCTTGATTTTAAACCATATACATGATAAGCCAACATTTGCTTTAAATTTTAAATGAGCATAAAATAGCATTTTTGTAAGTGCTTGAGACAATGCCCATCTAGTTACAGATGGCATGTTTGAAAGTCAGGGCATGTTTGATTCCAGACTTTTCTTTATAAACAGCTTAACCTTTTTTGTTTAGCAAATTTTGTTCAAACAAGTCTGTCTGTATTGACTGAGTAGTGTTTTTTCTGTTACAGAAGTGTTTAATCCTGAGAAAACTCAGATCTGAAAACCTCTTCGTTGGCTGAAATGTTCAAAGATTTAACAAATGCAGCAAGTGGGAAAATTAATCTTTGAATAGAAGAAACAATCTGACAAAATAAGCCATAAAAGTAGGTGCCAGGTGTGGCAAGGAAGTTCTTAATGCAGCACTTGCTTAATGTATACTCAAAATGCATCCACTTTTGTTCGAAGATCCAACAAAACATATGAAATTGGGTTACACCAATTCTCTTGATCTATGAATCCTCCACTGTGTCAAAAATAATACACCAAACAAACTTACATGTAAATGGTGTGATAAAATGATCTACCGTATACATTATCATCCATTAATATTGTTGGGGCTAATGCACTTCATCTGTCACACACTTTGTTTTATATTATCCCCACCTTACTAAAAAAATACCATAAACTCTGCTGGGTTGACAGCCATGCAGGTTACCTGCTGGGAAGCAAAAGTCCAAGGACACTGTTTCCTGTCACTGTTTTGCCCACAGCTGCAGGTGGAGAAGGAAGTACTGCAGTCAGGTTCCGGGGAAAGGCGCGCTCCACTCTGGGCATTGCCGCTATCCTCTGGACATGGCGCTTCATTTCTTTATGCTCATCTTCCTCTTCCACTGAGTGTGTTTGTAAATAAGTGGAGCTGCACCTGTTCTCACAGTAACCAGTGTGACATGCCCCACACTTGGCAGAAGCCTCCAAGCTCTGTAGTATAGCATAGTAAGTGAAAAATAACAATTCATAATAAGATGAGAGACTCTGAGATCACTCTGACCTTGAATTCTCTACTGCCTTTTAACAGGGAGAGAGTGAAATTGGATAGAAACAGCCCCCTCATTTTGTGTAGAGCCACCAATGACCCAGACTGCATTTGAACCACAGCCCTAGAGGCGAAAGGCTTTGTGTCTCATTGCCAATTCACAGCAAGAACATAACTTGAGCCCACACAGTAATGCTAAGCAAGGGCTGAGTGTTACTAATCCTTGTTCACATATCTACACCTATTAAAATCACATGTGTGAAGGTTTGCAGGACTTGTTCTTTTACTGTAATGGTTGGGCCTTTCATATTGTGTTCTTAAATAAAAAAAAATTAATTAACTGCAAAAAAAAAAAAGAAAAGAAAAAAGACAAATGCAAGAACAGTATGTGGCTTTCTTCTTCAGACATATTGTGCTGAGTGGCGTTGCTTGGCTTAAACTGAAACATGTTTTTAGAAGGCTGAGAAGAATGTTTAGACATAATGATTTAGAAGACTCATTATCACAGGTGCTGCACTTTATTCTCCAATTCATTCTTATTGCCAGAAAACCACCTCCACAAAGGCTGCCTGGCAGTGTCCCTCCCACTGGAATGCTTGCCCTTCTCCCTGGCTGCATAATGTGTGGAGGGCAGGATTATCCAACTTGATAACCATCCCTGTTGGCCCATGGGCTCCAGGATGATGGGGAAAATCTACTTGGATAAGATCTTTCAAATTCTGACTTTCAGTGACCCTGTGATGGAACAAGATAGAAAACTACTGCTTTTTAAAATGGGTAGTTACTTTTAGCTGCTAACAGATTTTTTGATTCCTGACAGAATTTATAAGCATCCATTATAGTTTTTTCTTTTTTTCCTTCATGTAAATTATGAGTACCAGACCTGAAAAGCTTAAAGCATTCTCTTGAAAGACCATCTTATCCCTCTCAATGTTTGCACCCCCACAGACCAGGTGTTTCACAAGGGAGACCAAGTGGAGTGACGGAGGAGGAGGCTGCTTTAAAAAGAAATATTCTCTGATTTTTTTCAGCCAATGACAGCAGCCAGGGGTGAGCAATGGGACTTGTTTGTCCAGTGGTTTTTGTGAGTACAAGCACAGTGCTCATAAGTTGTGTGCTACAACTACAATTCCTCATTATATAACTATGAGCCCTTTACTGATACCTGTGAAATCATGCAAAATAAATCTCTTAATTGTCATCTTATGCATCATACTGTTTTTTCCCTGATGCTTATGGGAAATTATTCCAGGTAAATCACACCCGTCTGGCAGTTAAACAGCTTGAAATGTAAAATGCCAAGATTTCTTCTCCTGTGCTCTCTGTACCCATAATTCTAATCCTACTTCTTTCACTGCCATTCTTAGATCCATGTTTTTTTCCAGCATAAATTCCTATCATCATTTCAATATCTTCACATATCCAGGATCTTGGTCATTTCTTTAAAAAAATCATCTGCAAAGTGAGCTTCTTTTGCTGTTACTATAAAACCACAGCTTCTGAAACCCAGTGATCTATGGGGCATGAATGGATGCTCTGCTTGGGAGATGTCCAGTTTTGTCATTCCAACTCCAAGCTCTCACTTCCCAGTCCTCCTACAGGCAGCCAGTTTTCTTGTTAGAAAAAAAAAAGAGGACAAAGTGTTTAGGTTTAAAATATATCATTATTTTATTAATGCTACTTTCTCATATAAGCAAATAGTGTATTTTTCATATGTTATGCAATTATGGCTAAGAGATGGCCTGTGGGGGATGAAATAAAAAAATAATGGTCCATGAAATCAGGGATAGAAGGCAAAGTATCCACAGAGCAATTTAAAGTATTTGTCTCCATTGTATACAGATTGGGGTACCCACAGTCATTCTTTATTCATATTTTCTGTATCTGTTCTTGAAATTATTTCATAGAAATGATACTCTAGAAGTTGATGTGGCCTTCCATTGCCTTGTGCATATCACACTGAGTACAAATAAAAAACACTTTGGTTTTATAAGGAAATAAAGCTTTAATGTAATGTGTATGAACACGTGATCAAACTCTAGTAATCAAATCAGAATCCTGTCATCAAGAAAAAAATCTGATCCTAAATGCAAATAGGGCCAGGAAACCTCTCAAAAGTCTTTACCTCCCCTAACTGCCAACATCTGTCAGTCAGCATCAGTCCCCAGCTGATGTCAGCTATCAAAAATCCAACATATTTGTTGCACGCACCTGTACTTTTCAGCTGAATTCCAGGAAAACCACCCCAGACTCAGAGCAGAGCCAATCAAGCAGTTTGCTCCTGGTGAATCTCTAATGGGCCCTTGGGTGCTGGGTTCCTGTGAGTCTGAATGGACCTCTCAGTGCAGTGGTAAGCTCCCAGTCGATTTTCTGGTTTTAGTGAATATATATTTTCATTTGAAGCCACCGCAAAAATTATTTCGTGCTGAAAATGAGCATTTGTGGATCTCATAAACAAACAGTATAAATAAAGAAGCCAGCCTTCAAGTGTGACTTTGTTCTAGAGAAATATTAAATGCAGTGCATCATACACTCGCAGACACTCTCCCCACCCTCTCCTTAATTTATACTTTCTTTTATTTGCAGGCTTTTAAAAAAGTATTACCCAGCATAGCACAATTTGCCATCAAACCAAAAAGAAAAAAAAAGTAACCCAGTACTTCACTCAGAGGCTGGAAATGCTGTAGACAGAAGTTGTTGAGTCCTTAACATATCAATCCAGAGTTGCATAATTCACATCCAGAGCTGCTAGCAAGTCACGGGGGGGTGACTTAATATGCTCCCCAAAGTCCATTATGTTATCCATATCCAGGAACATATCTGTGCCAGGGCTTTCTTGAATCAAAGCGATGTCCACCATTCTTCAACTGTGAGCCTGCTGAGATTTTTTTTTTTCATTTTCTGGCAAATAGATATCTGGCTCTAGTACATGCCAGATTGATGCACTTTGTGACTGATCCCTTAATAATATTCAGGTCTCCTAGCCCCAGAACACAAAAGCTCAGCAACTGCACAGATATCTACCTCCAATATTTTTTGCTGATACGAATAAAAAAATTCCTATTATCTCCCTCCCCCAAAATGTACTCCTTCACTTGTGCTAGACCTCACAATTTTAAATATGGAGGGTTTTGGCTTTCATCTAGGTCTAGTGACAAACAGATTTGTTTTCTGTTTTAGCAAATGTAGAGAAAGACTACAACTGAAAGAGAGGAAGAAGGAGGGAGGGAGGAGGAGAGAATATGTGTGAGTTTTACACTTGGGGGCCACATTGCATCTATGCAATATTTTCTAATACATGTATCAAATTAAGATGCCTTGCATGACTTCAGGGCTTCCTCCATCATACACAGCTATTACTCTTAAGCCAAACCTGTGTGTGGAGCTGTTTTCTAACTCTGATTAAAAATTCCAAATATATCATTGTTAAAAATATTTGAACCACCTATTGCATATAAAATGTTTTTTAGAAATGGGGAGCTAAAAGTAAACAGCCCAGTCTGGCTGAATTTCTTATGTTTTTATTGCTACACCCCTGTGAGACTCAAAGATGGAACTATTTTATAACATTGTGATGCTGTATAATGCTCTTTAGTTACAATATCATGATATTTTAATACATATCTACACTTCAGTCTTCAACAGTTTCTTTCATCTGAGTAGATGAGAGCTAAGCCACTTTTTTTCCAGTCTTTTTTGATTTTTGGACCCCTACAAACTTCCAGCAAAAAGTATGGCCCCCTTTAGCATTTCCATATGCAGAGATTGCTCCATAGCATCTGCGAACCCATTCTTCTTAACCTTTTATTAGTAAAGGTAGCAGAAGTCTGTAGGTCACAGACTGAAAACATTTTCTAAGACCTTACTAGTTAATTAAACAACAAACCCCTCAACCATTCAACCAGCAATACCTCCAATTTGCAAAGGTGCTAGAAAGAGGGACAGAGAGGATAATTGTCTTCCCAAGAACAGCCCCATAGATGGAAACTCCACCTGGGACACTGAAGTTCCAGTTTCACTATTAACCTTCATTCTTCTTGGGCAGTGGTAGACCTGACAGTGTAAACAATGGGCACAGAGGTCTGGAGATTTGAAGGCTTCTTGCAAAGGAAGCCACTAAGCCCTGTTGTTTCACAAGTGAGATTTTGCTGTATTTTCAGTACCACCAAGGCTTTAAAGTGTAATCAGGCTTTTCCCCCTGTTCTTTGGATGACACAAAAATCACTGTATCCTAGATGTTGTGGGCTTTTTTTTTTTTTNTTTGTAATATATGAAGAAGACTTAAAAACTGTAGTCAAAGCTACTTCTTTGCTGCTTGTTTGCATTGCTAGTATAGGTCTTATCTTTCACAGCAGACTACTTTGCCACTGCAGTGGTGAAAAAAAAAAAAGCAGGACAACCCATTAAGTGAAGATCAGAAGTTGAACAAATTGGGAAGCCACTTTTCATGAAACTGTTAAAAATCCTCTGGTTTTGCTTATTTGCTCTTAACTATAACCTTGTGAAATGTGCAGCTGAGATTAAATCATTGTCAAAGTTTCAGCCCTTGTGCCCTTCCATCAGGACGTGTGAGAGTTCCCCCTGCGCATTCTGAGATAAGTCTGCACTATTTTTGTTAGAATAGTTCATGCATTTAGAGCGACTTGTTCCAGTGCAGATAAGGCAAGTGCTGCTTTATGATGTACGAGCTGGTCCTGCTGAAGTGTGTGTTACAACAGGCAAAGTATCACTTCCCTGTCTACACTGCCAGTTTGGAGTAAACTGGGAGGTTCTATTTAAGCTTTCATTAAAACAAACAAACAAAATGTCTTACAAATTCTACAAGCTCCAAGATGAATTCCTGCACAGAAATCCTCAAACTCTGCAGAGGAGGCCATGGGTACGTCTGTGGGAGGATGGTGGGTCTGAGCATGTTTCTTTCCTTTTCTTTGTAAAATAAAATCGAGTTAGGAAAAATTCTAAAAAAATCTAAAGGCCGTTGACAATATGTGCATTTTTTCCCTAGTAATTCTTCCAGTGATGGCAACTGCAAGGCATATAAGGTGATCGTAGCTAGAAAACGAAAAGGACTTGATATTTGTAGGTGAGAGAAGGAGTTCACAGTGTAATCTGTGTGTGACCACAGCATTAATAACACTAAAGGAGTGGTGTGGTGAGCAGAGGGACTTGGGCAGTCTGTTCTCCATGCACCTCTCCCCATGGATTCTCAGCTCTCTGCCACCCACGCTGCCCCTTCCCTATGGACCTTCCCTCTCATGGGTGCCAAGCTGGACTTCTCTAACAGTCATTAAATTGGAGGACATAAATATTGTTGATGTCTCCATCTCCTGTCACATTCAGCTGAAGTTAATCTATGGTTACAAATGCTACAGCATGATGAGGTGAGCTGCTTTTCTCCAGGAAGCCAAGATAAAAGAGGTGAGATTGTCAGCCAACAAAACTAGGGAAAGTTAAACTTCATATATCTCTCTGATGAAAAACAAGTGTAATAAATCTTTTAGAAAGTAAAACAAAACAAGGGCGCTCTGTGTTGTTAAGAGAAGCAAATCCAGAAGGATTTTACAGAAACTTTTACTAGTTCTGGTCAAAGCTATACTGGAATATCACTTATTCTATTGAATTAATGCTGGTGCCTGTTCGAGAGACTGTATCACCAATGTCACGATCTTGGCATTTCTCTTAAAACCAGAGTTCCTAGATGTCTGTCTCTCAGAGTCTCTGTGCTTTCTTTTTTAAAAAATGGAAATGTCTATCCATTAGAGTCCTTATGGTCAAGATTTCGACTATGGAATGCAAGGAGGAGTGTACTGTACAGTGGCGTAATACTCCTGACAATAAATTTATGGTATACAAGGACATTTTCTGTTGGCAGCAAGTAGTGTTTTCCTTCTAGAAAATATCCTCATTAGAAGTGTAGTTCAGCTGGTAGGGGTATAAAACTTTTGTGTGTAGTCTCTGCCAGTCCTGTGGACGCCAGCTGCAGCCAATGGAGCAGTCAGGTACCGTAAGAAGGTGAGGCATTGCACAGTGGGGATGTTCTAGTCTAGCTGAGATAAGCCACTGTTTGGGCCTCTTTATTAACTTTGCAGGCCGCTCAGATGACCAGCTTAAGGCCAGGCAAGACAAAATATTCTCTGATATGTTACTGTTGCAGATAATCTTCACATTTGTTTTCTCTGTCTTATCCTGCAATTTGTAAAACATAAGCAGAGCCCTCTGCCTGTGGTGTCCCACTGCTGCCAGGGAGGAAAACGTGAAGGCAAGAGGACCTGTTCAGTCATGGACCACAGAATGGCAGGAAAAGGAATGAAAGCTGCTGGTGAGGAAAAGGCAATACAAGATGATACTCCTTTATAGAATTATTTTGGTTAGAACAAGAGGAAAATGAGTTTGAAAACAGAATTGCAGTGCTCTTTTTTCCTTTTCTACTTTTTTTCCCTGGAGAGGGTAATGAACAATCGCTGGAACAAAATTTGCCTACAGTGGAAGGGGGGTTCTGACTTGAAATATTTAAAACCAGGTCAGATGTCTTTCTAAATGAAATATTGTAGCTCAGCTAGAAATTACAGACTCATGGCAGGAACCACTTGTTGAAATTCAATGACCTCTGTAATACAGGACCTCAGAGCTGAAGATTGTAATAATCTTCAAAAAAATCCTACTTTTATTTATTTGTATTAAAGTAGTGCTTTGATTCAAATAACATCTGCTTGCGGAAAAAAGTCCTAAACAGATTCTTAAAAATTTTGTTGTGCTAAATCAAAACTAACATTGCTATTTTCTGCTAAACATTGTAAAACCACTTAGTAAAAATAGACAATCATTGCCAAAAGAGCATATAATACCCATTTTCTAACATAAACAACTAGTTTTGTGCACAGCAAGAATCTTATAGATCCTAGCAACAGATTCATGCACACATTACCTAATTGGTGGAACAGGATTTCTGGGCCTATCAAGTACCCAAGGCACAGTAGAAGCTCCCTGCGTGTCCTGAGGTGGCTACAGAAGGTCATTGACAACAGCACTTACTTGTCCAGACAAGAACAACTTAAGGTCTGATTCTGTAAGCTTTTGATTATCCTCCCAAAGAGAGTGAAGATAGTTTGCCACTTGTCAGGTTTGAAATCAGGAGGGAGGAAGGATTTTCATATTCCTACAAGACGGTAAATTGCTGCCTTGCCAACTTTCCTATAATTGTCCTGTACTGCAGCAGTCAATGTTTCAGTCATAAATCATTTAGCTCTAGTGCCACAGGAAAGTATGCAAAATGGGCTGCATGTGCTATTTTAGCTATGTTCTCCACTGCTGCCTGGACATAGATTGCTTTAGGTCAGAGGGACAAAGAGAACAAGCCTGAGGACACATGTATTTTCATAACCATTGGCACAATTTTCCCAGGTCTTTTGAACACAGATTTCTCCAGACTGGGTCACCAAAGAAATCTATCGGCCAATGTTATTCTATCTATGTAATCTCTGTTTTCTTCTACATTCCTCTTTGGCAAAAGCACTGCCTTAACTCCCTTGCCTTTGAGAAGGAGGCTAAGCTGAGCAGGCTGGCAAGGCACAGAAAGAAGACGGTGCCTCAGGCAAACAGTGGTGATGCCAATTCTACCACAATGCCTTGAATGCCAGATTATGTCTTCCCACGGATGCAGGAGATGTCCTAAGGGTGCTGTTGCCTGAAGAATTACAGTGGTTCTTGTACTACCATGAGTTGTTGAAAGAAAAGTGAATGGAGCAGGTGTAAATGATAGAACTTGCGCTTCAGGTAAAATAGTGGACAAAACAAACTGGGTTTCTGCTTGTGAATGCAGGACCCACCCTTGCCCTTTGTGTCTCCCTAATTAAACAGAACAGCCTCCAGTGGAACTTTACATCAACCAAATGCCTTGAAATACAAATACACGGTGTACCTTGAAGTACACGGTGCATTTTCTGTGGTACAGGTGCTGATCGCAATCTCATATGTCTTTTGGTTTGAAATTGCAACCTTCTTTCTGATCTCTCCTCTGTAAAACAGAACTCTGCAGGATTAGGGTCCTTGGAAGGAGCTAATGGATCCAGAGGGCCAAGGTGGAAGAGCAGGAGAGCAGCTCTCTGGCTTCCCTCTTTGAGAGTCAAGTTTTATGAAAGAGAAAGTAAGTTAAGAAAGACTGACTTGAAGAACCAGAGCAGAAAGATCCCGAAACCTATTGTCTCTTCTTTTCCCAATCTAGTAGATGGAGGATGTTTGGAATTACTCCTGTAAATTATCCCCCTTACATACGCCTCCTGTAGTGCCTGCAGGTCCATCTCTTCTATTCCTAGAGATCCTGCATTAAGTAAGGACAGGGAGCTCAGAAACCAGCTCCACTGGAGCTAATTGCAATATTTCAGGCTGCAATAAGTTTCCCAGAAAGGATCTTGTTCCAGAGCGCCTGACAACTGCATCTCTCCGGAGACGCCAACTAGAGGCACCAGCAATAGACAGAGCCTCTGATGCAATAAGTCTTGGGAGGACTCCTGAGACACAGGGAAAGCACTTGATGTTGCTGCTATCCTGATTGTTTTAGATAGCTCATTGTCACCTAATTGTGCTGTAGGAAGGTCTGTCCATTCCCTCCTGCCTGCTCATTTATGCCCTCAGGCTATGTAAACGCTGAATGTGCCTGAAACAACAGCCAACCACAAAGTCTCCAGTGCCACTCTTTTGGTATGCGCTAGCTCAGATTCCTTGTTGCAAGAAAAACTTCTGTCTGCTGATAAATGGCAGCACATTTTACAAAGAGAGACTTCTGTGCTCCTTCAGCAGGGCTCTCTGTCTATCTCCTTGGCTGACTTGAAACTGCTTGATGTAGCTGGGAGGCCTTTGCCAAATGAGGAGGAAAAAAATAGGAAGACATATGCTTCAGGAGCTGCAGGAAGAAAAGGAAAGACCAAAACAAGTTTTAAAGCAGAATTATTAATCAGAAAATTATTTGTCAATAAATAGTAAAATACAGTAAACACCTCTATTATAAATGTCCTGGTCAAGCTACTGAAATTCTCTCAAGGAAGCTAGGAAGGATTTTCCTGAGAACCCTTTTACTTTGTTTATGTATTAATAGATCAACTATTAATTAATATGATTATAAGCTTCAGGAGCTTGTTTGCACATGCAGTGGCATAGAAGTGGCGCTCTGCAAAATACTGGTAACAACTGCTTCTGTGGAGGAAAACCCCTACATTCCTGTAGTTTTCTGTCAAATGAAAAACTGCCTTTGGTGGCTCCTGAGAGGAATGCACTTCATGAGGACATGTGGCTCCAGCCTGCAGAGCTGCCTGGGCTTTGGGCTGGGTGTTTAACTCTGGCCTTGCAGGAAATGCAGTACTCATTCACTTCCTAGCCTAAATTAAAACTTCCTGTCTTAGCCCAAAATGACCTCCTCTTGGTCAGCCTCCATTGTCACCCTTACTGACTGCTTTATGATGGTGGCCATAGGCTGCTCTGAAGATCTGAGGTACTTGGGACAGAAAAACACAGTGCCAGACACAGTGGTACACTGAAGAACACGAAAGCTAAGTGGGCTGATTTGGGGAAAAAACTGAGGCATGAGGGAATGTACTGACTTGCCTGTGGTCTGAGGATAGCTCAGCTGGGTCATGGTGGGATGACTCCTATGATTCCAAGTCTGTGATACACAGATAGAGCCTCTTAAGGAAAGACAGGCAGTGAAGAAAAGCGAGGGATGCACCTTCTGTGTGAAGGAGCAGCAGAAATACATGGAAACAGGAGACAAATGTACAGAAACAGGAGAGTGAGACAGGTTGACTGAGAGCTTGAGGGCAACCCAGTAAAGAGTAACACTGTGATGGGTTTGTTACAAATCATCTGATTAGGGTGACAAAGTCAATCATGTATTTACACAATTAGAAGCCTCCAGATAACAGTCCAGAGTGCTGTTGGGAAAATTTTACCTCTCTGACTTCAGCTGAAAGATCAAAACAGTGGGACAGAACAGGGTTAGGAAGTCTCTGGAGGTTGTTGAGGAAAACTTTGTAACACAGATGGTGGATGGCCAAACGGTGGGTGATGGTCTCCTGGGTCTGCTACTCACAAGCAAGGAAGAATTGGACAAGGATGTGATAAACAACAGCAACCGTGGCTGTAGTGACTACAAGGAGCCACAAATGTGACAGGAGTGAAGAACAGCCCAGAACAGACATGAGGCTTCAGGAGAGGAAACTGGCACTCAAATTAGGACATTACAGTCTGCACAGGCAGACAATTAGATGCATGTTTGCATGACCAAACTCAAAGAACAGTGATTATGGCCTGAAGCCCCGGTTGTCAATGACAGGTGCAGTACTGAAGGGGCCTATCCCAGGACCTGTCCTCTTTGGCATTTGCATCAACTGCCTGGTGGAGGTCTCCTAACATTTGCAGAGGATATCAGATTGGACAGTCCAATTAACATGCTGTAGGGCAGAGCTGCTGTCCACTGGGACCTAGAGAGGCTGAAGGAATGGGCTAACAGGAACATTATGAAATTCAGAAAGAATAAACGCAAAGTCCTAACTCTTAGTTGTTTCATCTCTGTCCTTGAAGGCTTTTGAAATCTGACTGGGCAAATCCCTCAACAAATGGGCCTGAATTCAGAGCTAAAACTTGTTTAGAGCAGGAGGCTGGAGTGAAGGCGTTTTCACGTCCATTCCAACATGAGTGCTTCTGTGATCACTTGGTACGATCAAATAATCTTATGCTGTTAAACTTGATTGTTTTATGAAATTACTACCCCTGTGCTGACTATTGTCATCCATCAGCCAGAATCCCTACAGCTGGAATGCAGCTGGCACATGTTCATGTTCCTAGACCATTGCAAAACGAATCCCTTTTACCTCATATTGCAACAGACTACAAATGCACACGCAGCTAATTACTGTGTGTCAGTTGAAAGGGCAGTCCTTTCTGGCCGAGGGCATGCTCAGGGCTTTCAGCTTGCTGGGTTCCCTTGCCTACCACCATCTGCTCTCAGCCATGGTTCACCTACAAGACCACCCTCACTTGTGCTGCATTAATGCAAGCCAAGTTATTATCGCTGCATTATCTGCATCACCATAACATGCACAAATTCTGGTGAGGGGCCAGCAAGACCACCAAGGAAAAGCAGGTTCTTGCTCCAAAGCACTGACTGCCTGCACAAGGGGATGCTAAAGGCAGCAGGCAGAGGAAAGAGCCCAGGGAACCAGCCAGGCAGTGGTCAGCAATCTCAGCCAGTGGCCTCTGTGCTCCTGGTCCTCAAATGCCAACCTGTATTCCTTAGACAGTCAAAGCACACTGCATCTGGCTAGTGTTTGGTGCGTGTCTGTGACCATATACAGACATTATAGACACACTCAAATCCTTTCCTGTGAAATGAGAGTGTTTTGCAATGATCTACTGCTTTGGTTGTTTTGGAAAACAGAGACATATAAATACAAATCTAAGGCAATTAGTTTAAAAGCGTCTACTTGTTACTAACCACGGCTAAACTTGCTGTTTTCACTTATTTGTTTGTGTTTGGGATATTAGATACAGTCTGAGGCCACGGCCAGCTATATAGGTGCACCATATCTGTGCTGCACAAATAAATCAAACTAAAGCAGCCCAGTTCTTGTAGACTGACATTAGGATAAGTATATCCTAAGAAAGTTCTTATTCAGACTTGGCTTCAGGCAATAAAACGTCATAGATGTATAACTCTAGCGAGTGAAATTTCTAGGGAGCAAATTAGGCTAAAAACATCTTCTAGAGACAGCTAGAAAGGAGTCAGACACCACCCCAAAATAAGGCAAGTTATGCAGTAAATGTTTCATTTATTGGATTTCTTCCATTACTATTAGGGTTAAAAGATGGGTTGTCAATAAAAATGGTATATTTATGGAGGGCTCTGTATTTCAGAAGCCTATTTCTTGTCATTCACTCCTATAGTGCTTGATATCACCTCATGATAAAGTGTGAATAATCCCTGCATGAATGCATATTTCTACCCATTAACGATTTTATTATTTGACAGAATTATCTCTAACAAAAGCAAGTGGTACAGCTGTGGTTTAGGTGCTAAAAGGGAGGGATGTTCCTACTGAGCAATAGGCATGACTTGGGAAGCAAAGCATGGATTGAGAGACATTAGGCTGTGTTATGAGCTTGAAAAAACAATGCATGCAGTTTTTTGGAACAAATTTTCCAATGTTTCTCCTTTGAATGAAGATAGAAAGTCCTCCTTGATCAAATAGTACACAGTGACCTGGTCAGTATGTGTGACATCTAAAGCCACAAAGAAATCTGGCAGTAGCACCATGATCTGGCTGTTTGTTGACATTTTCCCATTTGATAGGTTTCTTGAATTTTCACATGTGCTTGTTTCAGTCAATGCAAATGACTGCAGACAGGAGCCATGGTTTCTGTGTTTTCATGCTGTCATCTCGTCTGCCCTAGAAAAAATTTCCCCTCTTTGCTAACTCTGGAAGAACCAGTACTGGTAAGACACTAGGCAGATGTGTTTGCTTCCAGTTATTGGAACCCTTTCAATATTGATTTTTTTTTAAATTTTTTTTNTTCCCTCTGAATCCCCCCAGCAGCGTGATGTTTACGCCACCACAACTTTCCGCTTCTGAAGTCTGGGAGTCCTTGATTCTCCGTCCTGCCATGCTAATTAACTTCTTAGCAGTCACATTCTTTTTCCTCCTCTCTCGCTCTCCTTTTTTTTTTTTTTT